>CAJNIZ010040557.1:161336-174075 GCA_905231905.1 Symbiodinium pilosum
TTTTTCTTACTGGTTCCTAGTAGGGAATATGGGAATATGTTATCTAGGAATTATACAGGGATTCTATCCCCTTATTCCCTACTAAGAACCAGTAAGCTTGCGGAGGCAATTGGATTTTTAGGGCTTGGTACTGCTGATGTATTGTTGGCCAGCTCCCCCCCCTCCCCTATAGTAGCAGTTCTTGAATTTTGTGACTATCCGAAAGTTATATCAAGATATTCATTGGGATCCTATGTACGATTGTCATGCCGCGGTACCAAGTATTCAGAACTTTTACGGATGGCTGGATTCCCTCTATATAGCTACATTAAAAGCCCTTGTGCCCCTAGGCTTTCCATATCAGCTACACAGACGCCTTGGGGCTTCAAGTTAGGGTGTAGGGTGCTCCCCCACTGAAAGTTCCTTTGATTAAACCGTGACTCGGTTTTTGTGCACTCAGGCTCTCTGTTCATCAACCGTACTTGTGGACATACCTTACATAGAGTATGGGGTTTGGAGCATCATGAGACTCAGTATGACTTATATCTTGCAGGAGAGGACTACTCTAATCAGAACACTATGTAGCATCCCCCTAAATGACCTCGTTCCCATAGTTATCAGTTGGATCTTGTGCCCAGCTATTAGAAGTTACTGGGTCGCTTGAACATGTGAGTAGTTTGAAAACCGTCCCAAGTCACTGTACCCTAAACCCGCAAATGCGCCAAGGACTCAAGAAGCTTGTCATATAGTATCCCTGGTTCTCACTGCTTGAGGCGGAGAAGATGTCCATAGTTAGATGCATTGTGGCAGCTACGGTGCAGCTTCACTGGCCCTTTAGACTACTATTGCTACCATTTAGGGTTTAGGGTGTAGGTTTGGGATCGGCTACTGCGAGTACTGTGATTATTCTTATCGGTGTTATTGTTACTACTGTTGCTATTGTTATTTTACACTGGCAATAGCTATTTCTCGTGCTATTCTTGTTGTTATTTCGCGGTTGCCTTCATTCTGACTCTTATGATGTGAGTGATCTATCACTCTTGCTGTTTCCATTGCTCCTGTATTACTCTCCCATACTGTAGGGAGTCTGAGTTACTACTGTGCTGATTGCATGTCTAACCGTCTGGGGATTATTTATTTGTACTACCCAGTCCATAGCATTCACATTTAACTATCATACACCTTCCAAGCTCGAGTAACGATTACTATCAGAAGGACCCCTCAGTATATATTTATTGTATACATGGACCGTTAGGCCTTAGGCCTATGATTCGGGACCCCTTATCCCATTTGCTGGGAGCCCTTGGGCCTGGATCCCGAAGAGCGAACAGAAGCTTCCTAACTTTTCTGTGGTTTCGCAGTGGGAAGGTGTCATGCGATATAGGTTTAGAGCTGTGGGTTGAGAGTTGTGGGTTGAGAGTTGAGGACACTGGGTGTAGGGCCTACCTAAACCCCAAAAGTACGTAAAATAATAGCCCTAAACCCATAATAATAGCCATAAAGGCCATTGTTTTACACACTTTTGGGGTCCAGGTAAACCCTAAACCGCAATTTAGGGGGTTCAGGGTTTAGGGTCTAGGGCTTCCCTAAGCCCTCCACAGTAGGCAAAACAATGGCTCAAAACTCTTAAATATAGCATAAAACCCCTAAGGGTCCATGTACTGAATAATTAGGTACTTAGGGTTTTGGGTAATAGTAATTATCGTACAGGTTTTGGGAAAGTATATGATTATTAGGTACTTGGACCCTTAGGGTTACATAATTTTGTGGTTCAGGTAGAGTTTATTCTTTCGAGCTATTCTCGACCATGCCGGGCCAAGCTGCTCCTGACGTGAAAGTCTAGACGGGCTTTGGGCCCACAGAGTTCGTAGTCGATGCCAAGCCTTTATCTGACTTCATACCTTCATAGCATAGGAGGATTGCATACGCATGACCTGGGAGGGCCGTCCAGAGAGGGTATTGGTTCGTTTCAGGAGCTTTTTACAAGAACTCAATAAACAGGCGAGATAGTTATCCTCAAGCCTAGTGTAAGTGGTTGCCTTGCTAGCAGGCCTCTTTGCTTTGCTTACGCTTTCCCAGAAGATTGGGCAGGCAGAGGCCGTTGGAAGCACGGGGATCGAACAGGAATACTTGCGGGGATATCTTGGCAATTTAATGACATTAACCCTAGGGCTCCAGTTACCTGAATAATGGGTTCTAGGTTCTATATACCCTAGAGTTACATAGCCCAGTAACCTACTATTTAGGTAACTGGGATCCCTAAACCCTAAACCCTAATCTGTTGTTCTAGCATCTACCCAGCCTTTCCGCAGCTTACCGCACGTCCAGGCGAGGTAGAGTATAACGTTTGCTGCAGCGATTGGCGTGTTCAGGCTCAGGGCGTAGGATTGGCAACAAAAAATTGGGTTCAACGCTTGCAACAGGAACTGTTCACATGTTTGCAAATGATGCAGGCCCCTATGCTGAGTTTATGTGCTTCTGAATTTTGATGGTGATGGTTGGCGATATTCGTGGCACCTGTTTAAGCGGTGCTTTGTTCCAGTCCGATTTGAGCCACTTCGTGGTGGCAGAACTCGTATGCCTTCGCGTACGAGGATGTTTCAAGCGCTTCGGTTAGTCACGAGATAGAAGCCGGCTACATGTGCCCCACATTCTGTACCCTAGCTGGGTTAAAACTGATTGTCAGAAACATGATGCCTGGGAAAGTAGGGGTCGCATTTTTCTGGACCCATCAGTGTGTCCAGTCTTTTCACCAGCTACCACGTAGGGGGTTGATTGAACACACATTTTTCCGGTGTTGGTTTGGACCGGAGAGTTCGTTACAATTCGTCAGTTTATGTCCTCGTCATTGTTGTACCATTTCACAAGGTGCTTACAAGTAAAATGTCTGCTAGACATGTCGGGGTCCTTGTGGCCCGCTGTGGGTGCAAAATCCCTGGATAATTGCAGCAAAAGTTCTTAGCATGACGCGGACCACGAGTGAACTTGAACAGGTATGGTAGTTTCCCAAAATTAGGGTACCCCAACTTATACCCCAATATACCATAGTCCTTATTATGGGGACCCCCAAAAAGGTACCCCTAATTTTGGGAAACCCCCGTATGGCATTGTATGCTGCGTTATGGTGTTATTCTCTCCCAAACCATCGTAGAACCTTGCGCAGGTTCTTTTCAAAAGCCCGTAGCCGTTTGTAGCGTTTGTGGGCGGTTTCGAAGTTCGTCTTGGGAAGAGGTCTCCGTGGCTGTAGGACAGCATGAGGTGTACTGTCAGGAAATAGGGTTGCCAGTATCATACTGATGTAGGCATAGATTCCGTCGCGAAGGATGTGTTCCGCAAGAAGACATGGACCATGATCCGTTACAACAGACACACTTGCATGTGTTTGTATATATACATACACATGCACTCACATGACTGTTTTCACGACAGTTCAAGTTGCAAACTATCATTGAGAAGCGGGTTGCGGATTAAGGGTTATGTGCGACCCCTTAGGCTTGCAAAAGTGCTGTCTGGTAGCCTCATATAGCCTCGGGGACGTACTTACAGCCTTCTAACCATACTGATCGCCACAAAGCGTAACCGGAACAGTTGCACTTCCACCCAGGAGGCACCACTGTGTGGGCCTGGGGGTTCAGGTTACCTGGACCCTGAAAGTAGTAAAATGACGGCCCCAAACCCTTGATAAAGATAGCAAAAAGGCCATTGTTCTGAGGTTCAGGTAGGGTTTAGGGTAGGATTTCGGGTTTGCGGAAGTAGCCGGCTTGTATTGCAAATGGCCCCTTTGCGCCATGGCATCTGAACCAAGCCTAGCCTCCGTATGCCGAGACCAAGACATGCATGCTGCCTCACATCCTCTAGGATTTCTGGGCTTTATAGGGTTTGCAGGGTTTGTAGGTGTTATAAGACTTTTGGGCTTTATGGGGTCTATAGGGTTTACAGGGTTTATAGGGCTTGTAGGGTTTTAGGCTCCCCGCGCCCCCATAGCGGGGCTTTAAGGGCTTCATGGGGATATGTAGGGCCTTCAAAGGGTTCATAGGGATCTGTAGGGTCAGAAGCAGGGTCATATCCAGATATGTACGGAATCCCCAAGGGTGAACTTGAGAAGTTTTCCCTAAACCCTAAATCCTAATAACCCTAAACCCGAAACCCTATGTGTCCGTGGGGTGCTGAGAGGCAGCCCAATATTGAGAAACTTTGTCATCGTTTCATTCTAAAGTTGGAAAGTGATTGATACAAATTCTCGCATGCAACCATCGTAGCATTCGCGCCACACCGAAACCCATATGCAAGTGCCTGAAGTCCAAAACCCAAAATCCCAAGAAGAAAGTACAGTCTTGCACCATATCAAACCCTCAACCTAGACCCTCCACCTACCTTTATTTAGGCCTGAGTACCACTTTCAGGGACCCTATATCCCCACTTAAGGGTATGAGAAGGGTCCTGGAAGCCTAACCATACCAATTTGAATCTGTTCTGTGCTATTGGTGATGGGCATGTGTAGAGACAGGAGATCGAGTCTTACAAACACCCTCTAATTCCGGTTTTAGGGTTTAGGGGTTTAGGGTTTAGGCATTAGGCGTTTTGCCCTGCCTTCCAAACAAGTCAAAACATGCACATCAAAAGTCTTACACATGCTTATGCGGTGGGCCCTCAAAAATTTAAAGCTCGAGTATGAGACCAAGGGTCCAAGTACTAAAGTGAACGCGTTATAGACTCCAAACACCGTAATTTGTGAACATATCTGAAAAGATTTCGGCGCGCAATATCCTGAGACTTCACGCACAGAAGCAGTGACATTCCCAAAGGGTCCATGTAGGTGTATGGTATATACTTAGGGCCCAAAGGGGTTCCCACATACCTACTTTAAGGCTCAAGTATATACCATATAGCTACATGGACCCTTTGGGATTAGATCCCTCCATGCCGGAACATTGACAATCATGCAAGACTAGGGCTGGGAACGAATACAGGTTTAGGGTCTAAGGTTTTGGGGTTTAGGGTTTAGGGTTTAGGGAATGACATATTCCTACTTTGTCCCCTAAACCCTAACCCCACACCCTAATCCCTAAATTCTAACCCTAAAGGGTTCAAGTACCCAATAATCATATACTTACCCAAAACCTGTACTAGAATTACTATTACCCTAAACCCGAGTACTTAATTATTGTTTACATGGAGCCCTAAACCCGTAAACATCCCTATGTATCCCTATATACCCCTATATATACCCTTTAAAAGGGACTCAATTATTGGGTACATGGACCCTCTCAGTAAGCTATGCCATTCAGGGCCCAGGGTTCAGGATTTACAGAGTTTGGGAAGCCGGGCTCAAGGTTCATGATTCGAAAAAAAAGACCAACGGCAAGCTGCAACCCTAAGGGTCCATGTACCCAATAACTGGGTACTTAGGGATTTAGGGGTTTGGGGTTTAGAGGTGAGGGTTAAGGGGTTTAGGGGTTTGGGGCTCCGGGTTTAGGGGTTTAGGGTCCATGTACCCAATAATTGGGTACTTCGGGTTTGGGTAAAAGTAATGATTGTCCAGGTTTGGGTCAGTATATGATTTTTAGCGTCCTTGGACCCCTTAAGGTAATAGCAAGACGCTTTCGGTCCCCAGCCCCTATGATATGGGCCTAACAAAAGCCATAAGCTTGAGATGTGTTGTTTTTTGGGGGCGTGGGGTTGCCCAAAACCCCTTGTTACTTCAGTACTCTCAGGATGTTTTTGTCGTTGCCCCGCCTATGACTGCGTCGCTATTGATTTTTCAGTGCTAAAGTGTTTCTAAAGACTTAGGGTCAAACCCTATGAGCTTTAGGGTTCAGAGCTTGAATGAAAGATGTATGTGCTAATAGTATCTCAATAGGGAAGAAGCCCATCTCTGTAATACATAGACTTCTTCTTATCAGGCGCAGAATTGGCTGTACTACCCTTGCAGTATTGGGAGACTGCTATCGGGCGGACGGAGTATCCAATGTAAAGGGCTTGCAAATGAATGGTCTATGAGAGAGAGGGAGAGAGAGGGAGAGAGAGTTGGTAAGAGTTTGTTTATTCCCTTAAACCCTAAACCCTAAACCCTAAACCGTTCATTTTGGACATGCTCATCTGCAGAGGCGCATGCAAGATCTGTGGTTTTTGCCAGAGACAGTCTCAGGGTACAAAGCCCTTAACCTGAGCTTTCCTTTGGCGCCCCGGCGCCCAGAGCATGAGATCTAGTGTATGCAAACATCATAAAACGATGACTTCCTTTTGTTGATACCCACCGTGTCATTGTAATTGATGATACCTAAGAAGGTCATTCGACGTATTCAGGCCCCAACTGCAAGTTGGATTTCAGACGTTGAACGGTCTCGCACGGAGACCTTTGATAAGTGCATTTTGGTAACCCCAGCTGCTGAATTTCGGATCCTACAAGTGTCGTGTGCCCTTACAGTATGGGGTCCTCATTGTAGCGGCTGAGGGAACCCAAATCCTAACCCCCACGCCCTGAACCCTAAGCCCTAAACCATTTCAAACTTTGAGTTCTCCGGTTCCTTGTTTAGCTGACCCCAAGGTGGTGTTTTTGGTGCATTAGGAAGTATCCCTTGAAAGGGACCCAGGAACTAAGTTGATACCAATACTGCTACACTACCCTAAGCCCTAAACCCGTTTTTGGTCTCTTGAAGACATGGAGGAGCTCACGGCTGACATGCTTTAGTTTGACGAATGTTGCATGTTGCTCGGCAAGAGTCTGCGATGTCTTTCCTGAGGGTCCAGGCGCCAAAATACACACGGTTTAGGTGCCTCCAGTTGCATTATGGCTGTATCAGCCAGGACCCCCCTTTTGTACCATTTCGATAGGGGTAGATGGCCCCTATTTCGGGGATGTAGAGGGTAGATGAGGGCCCATACATTTTTGAACCAGAAGTCTAGCCAGCTTGCATCCAAGATTAGTTTAATAGTTCTCAATCGGGAATAAGGGAACATAATTCCTATGTCATCCCTATATATTCTATTCCCTTATGCCCTACTAAGAGCACTAAGTTTAGGGCTGTTTAGGATTTTGGGTGAGGCGGTGGTACCTGAAACCGTGCTACTTGGGCATCTGGACACTCAAGACTTTGAATGCAGATAGGAGATGAAATTGCAATTTGCGGACTGCACTGCCTGCCCAGACCCCTTGGTGGATCAAGAAACTCAACCCCCAAAGTTGGTCCTTTCTACTGCTCTTGAGTAGTTTCTAGGACCCTAAACCCTAAACCCTAAATCCTAGGAGCCCCTGAAGGGATCTACTTTCCAGATCCTCCCAGGCGTCTGGGCACTCATGCCTAGTTGGGGAATCGTTCTACTTTCGGGGCCTTGTTTCGGGGGGCTGTGTCGTACCTAACTGCATAGCTACAGAGATCGTCAGCGGGGAGTTTATACCCATACCCTAAACAATCTGGACTGCTATAGGGATCCCTTCGCCCATTCCCAATTACGCATATCTAAGACGCAGAGCTGGGGGGCAATGATACTTGAGGACCTGCACCATGTGTACATGTCTGCCCTAGGTTCTACAGGTTAAGGTTCATGCTGTCTTGAATTCAGGAGTTCGACTCAAGTCACGAGCCTCAGACCAAAAGTACAGGTTAAGGCTTTACGGTCCTAAGGGTCCATGTGCCTAAATATTGGGGCCTCGGGTCATAGAAATTGCTATCCAAATGGCCCAAAACCCTAAACAACTGAACCCGGAGCTTTGGGCCCTTGGACGCTTAGGGGGCATGTCACTGAGCCCTTGTTCTGAGGACCTTAGGATGGATCCAGAATTTGGAGACATGGGAGTATTATAGGGAATACTAAGGGGGATACTAGGAGTTTAGACTATGCCCTATATATAACAGTTTCCATGTTTTCCATTTTCTTTTCCACTTGATTCTCCATTATTAAGGGGATACAGGGTTGAGGGTTTAGGGAGAATACCTCAACTCATGGAGAACCAAATGGAGTTCAAAATGGAAACTGCAGGAAACTCGGAGTATACAGGTTACAGGGGTGATAGAAAATGCTGCAGGGGCCTAAATACCTTATTCCTTGGAAATCATGGTGCGGCGGTATACTGATGTCATGCAGGATATGTAGCATTGTCCGTATTTCCCTGCAATCCATGACAAGGTTCTTGATACGAGTTCTGTGTCTTGCATGTGTAAGACGGGCTGGGTAGGCCTCTGGGATAGCTAGACATTTCCCCTTATTGGTTTCTTAAGGACCCCAGATACTCACATTTCTCAAAGAGGTTTAAAAGCCAACGAAGTGGGGGCAAAAATAGTTCTTGCCGGGTCTTAACGCCTTCCGGTAATCGAAATCCCTGATATTCGGGCACTGGGCCCTTAGACATTCGTAGCCATTGCAAGTACTCACTAATGAATCCCACTGCATGAAGCCCTGGCCGTCTAATGGTGAAGGATAGTATGGAGGCCATCTAGGCGGATTTCTTGGGACTATATAGGGGTTTAGGGTTTAGGGTTTATAGGGGTTAGGGGTTACACTGGAATGCATAGGGTTTAGTAGCTCCACACATGAAACCTCGGGGTGTCCTGCTTAAATGAACTGTGTTGTTTTCTCTTTTTGATACGCCAACAAGCAGCTAAAATGGAATTTTGGGAAGGTTCCAGGGCAGATAGACAAAGGGTTTAAGATTTAGGGTTTAGGGGGTTTAGGGTTTAGGACACCAGCGCCACTTATTACCTACACATGACCTGTCTCAAGGTTGCCCGAGAGAAGGGAACCTTGATATGGTACCCAAAAGATTGTAAATTGTAAATCTTATTCTAGGGCCCCGCAAAAAGGTACTCATAATTTTGGAAGCCCCCATATGCAACCCTAAACCCCAAATATACAGACAGCTTGGACACTGAACCTAAAGCCTTACAGTAAACCTAGTAGCAAGGTGGGTGGTCTCCCAGAGCCCTACCTTACCTCCGTCATAAGGCTGTCCATGTTACAACTACAAACAGGATTTAGGCAAAAAGCTAGAATCCTGGGTTAGAAGTATGGGCCCCTAAAAAGGGCCATTAGGCTTTTTAGGGGGGTTCTAAGGATGTTTCAGGGTACACAGATGCATATAGCAGGTATCTATGCTTACTCCCCTTGGGTAGTTTGTTATGTTTTTTTGGTGTTGGTTAGTTTTACAGGAGCCCCAAAAGACTAAGTCTTTTGCCACATTCTGAGCGGGGGATAGGTAAGGATCCACGGGTTAGGTGCCCATGCTCGGTGCCCATGGTTTCAACCTTAGATACAAACCCGTAGATGGCTGCTTCTTCGGAAGTCTGTCTCTTACCTTAAACAGCTCCTGCGTTCCAGGATGTCATTTCTTTGGAACTAAGGTATTCTACTATACTAAACCATGACGGAGTTGCACAAGCATCAGTGGGAATTTCGTAACACTTGCATAGGCGCACCTGTACTGACGTGGAAACCCCAAATGGTCCGAGGACATGCTACTTAGGTACGAAAAAGCATCTGGGTTATGCACGTGAATTTTCAAGTGCCAAGATAGTTACACGTACATGCCCGAAGAGCCTCCCTCACTGCAAGCAATATGATGAACGGCTTGCCGGGTCAAATCTCAGCGCATTACAAGCAAGCAGTAGCCACGGAAACAGAAGTTCCCATTGGCTTTTCCACTCCTCCATTCCCTACCAACAACCAGCAAGTGTAGTTTTGATATTTGTGTGTTGCTTGTTTGGCTGGCTATCTTCTATGATTTCTTGGGATGGGGGTTACAGGTTTGGCAGATGTTTGCCTGAAAGCCCCAAACACCCTAAATACAGATGGCCTAGACTGTCAATACATTAAATACCCAACTTCACATTGGGAGGAAGCGATACAAGCTGACTCGCGTGATCCAGCGCCTCATTCTTTGCGCCCTAGGTCTTACCGACATGTTGTGGATCCCTATGGGGCCAAGTATCTAATAATCATATTCTTGCTCAATGCCCGTATTATCATAATATATCATAACGACTATTGCCCAAAACCCAAGTACCCAATTATTGGGTACTTGGACCCTCTGGAAATTAGAATCTCAGGTATTTGAGGTTTAGGTTGGAGGGTTTTGTGTTCAGAGTTCAGCGTGACTCACTTCGACACTCAAGTGCGTAGAGCCATGGCTTTGTTGACCACTGCGTCTAAACCCTTAAGCCTAAACTCTGGATGATGCCTTTTGCCCCAAAGTGGGCGCAGGCAGTGACTTGTTCCCAAGGCTTACTTTGAGTATGCTTGGGCGTCTAGGGTTTAGGCCGCTCTGTTCACAGATAGAAGCACAACAAACGTTACCTCAGGGCTCCCGTTACCTAAATAATGGGTTATAGGCTCCGTATACCCTATAGTTACGTAGCCAAGCAGCATACTGTTTAAGTAACCCTAAACCCTTAACCATTGGGAGCCTTAGGGCTAGTTAGATACAACTTCTTTTCGAAAGCTCATTGGTTGCTGCAGGTGTGCTGTTCGGCTTCTGGGGGGCCTTAAACTCCAAACCGAAAGTCTAGTTAGCCGAATAGGGCTTATAGGGTTTAGGGACTATAGGGTTCAGGGTCAGGTTAAACCCGAAACCCAAAACTTAGGTTTGGCATTTCCACTATCCACAACCATTCGGATTTGGGCTTCGGGGAATTGACTTTAGGGTGTAGCGAGCTATTTGGGTACCTGTGCCCTGGCCCTATGGCTGTAGATTCCAGGTACACGATGCTCCCCTCTTTCCCCACCCTATAAACCCCTAAGGGTCCATGTGCCCAATAATTGGGTACTTTGGGTAATAGGTACAGGTTTTGGGTCAGTATATGATTATTTGGTACTTGGACCCTTAGGGAACCCTAAACCCTAAAGTGCTTAGACCCTCAGGGTGAGGCAAAGGTGATCATAACATCTGAAGACCAGCTTTCCTGCAACGCGGGTTTCTATTTGATGCCACGTGTGGCGGTAAAACCTTGTAAGGGTCCAAGGATTCAGATATTTGGTTCTAGGGCTCCAGGTCTTAATTTGGGTTTAGGGCTCCAGGTCTTAAAGACTATCCAGATTATGGCACGTATTTGAGGCCTACCACCCTTTCCATTGGAGTCCTTGGACGCTTTTGGACCCTTAACGCGAAGCCTGCTTTAGGGCTTAGGGTTTGCGGCTTAGGGTGTGGTGAGTGAGAGTTCGTAGAATTAGAAGATATCTACGGAGCCTTATTCAGTAGACCATTCACACGCTCAACCTCAAACCCTTACCCTAAACCCCCAACCAACCAAAAAACCAAGGTGGCAACCCCATTTGCCTTGTAAAACAGGGTGGTTGGCGTAGGACTGTAAATAGCCGGCTGTTTACATGCGCGATTCTACACGAGGAGCCAGGAAGACGAGATTCCAAACTCACGGTATTTTCACGTGTTTTGACGGTGCGCGTTGGGGTCTCGCGCCTCTTGTTTAATCTTGGGATGTTCGGGTCTCCGCCAAATCTCAGACAGTGTTCGCGTGTTTTCACGCCATTTTCACAGTAGGTTTCTGGCTTTTTCGCGCTACGCAAAACGAGGGGGTTCAAAAGCAAAAGTGGTTGGTTCGCTTTGCAAAAACCTGGTCGTTGGGAGCCACCGCAGAGAATCAGGTCGAAGAAGTTTAGGGAAAATGCCCTGAGCAAACAGCAAGCTTCTGATATCCCTTTATATATATATATTGCAAGCGTATGTGTAGATATATATATATATATGCACACACAACTTACTGGGACCTATGCTACGCACCCTTTCCCTAAGGGTCCAAGTACCTAATTACCATATACTTACCCAAAACCTGTACCTATAATTGCTATTACCAAAACCCTAAGTACCCAATTATTGGGAACATGGACCCCTAAACCCTAAACCCTACACCTTAAGCCCTAAACCCCAAACCACCCTTAGGGCTAAACCGCGTAGCAGCCAGGCGTTCTTCAGATCTGCCTCTTTGCCATGAGCGAGCTAAATGCATCGAACGCCTCGCCTTCAGTTTCCCTGAGGGGCTATTGGTTTAGGGTTTAGGGTTTGGGGTTTGAGGTATAGGGATATTTAGGGATACCTAGGGACATACATATAAATACGAACATATATACCATATATATATATATGTGTATATATATATATGCATATTTGAGGGTTTGGTGTTTAGGGATATTTACGGATACATATGGACATACATATATATATATATGTATATATACATATGCATATATATAAGGGGTTTACAGGAGTATAGGGTTTTACAGGCGTTTATAGGGAGGGACATATCACGTTTGGGGCTTAGGGCCTAAGTCACTCTATTCCGGAGTACTTTGGATGTAGGCACTTTAGGATGTTTTTTGTTTTGGGCTATTTTGTGATTGTTAAGTACCTGGACCCGTAGGATCTAGCGCCCCGCCTTCGGTGGCCTGCCAATTGCAGTGAAAGTGCTTGTATAGCAGCCAATATCATTTTGATGCTTATTTCAGATACACTACACCATATCCGAAGGGTCCATTGACTGAAATATTGGGGTCTCAGGTCCCAAATACCGGCAGCAAGACAAATAACAGCTATTAGCAGCAAAACGACTGCAAGTAAAAAAAAACAGCAAACAACAACACATAACAGCAAATAGCAGCAAATAAGGCCATGTAACAAAACTGACAAAAGACAAATAACGACATTCCTTTGGGGGGCTCATGTTAAGAAGGCTCTTAAGAGACCTATGAATGAAGCGTGGGCTGGTCAACCAACAGGCTGCAACCCTGAACCCTAAACCCTCGAGCCCAAGCC
>CAJNIZ010040558.1:0-44233 GCA_905231905.1 Symbiodinium pilosum
CTATGATAGGAACCCTACATAGTTCATAGTTCCCCTATGTAACCCCCTTTAGGGAGCGTCGACTACAGCTCTGACGGGTTCAGCTTTCAGGGTTCCCGGAATCCTCACACTGCCCCTAAGGATCCAAAGAGACCAATGTAGGTAATATAGGGTTTAGGGTATAGGGTTTATGTTCTAGGGTATAGTTGGGGTTTAAGGATCCAAATAGCCCAATGTAGGTAATATAGGGTTTCGGGTTTAGGGTATAGGGTTTATGGTCTAGGGTATATTTGGGGTTTAAGGATACGAATAGCCCAATGTAGGCAATATTTATAGACTTTAGGGCCCCATGTAGGTAGTATCTACATACTTGGATCCCCAGAGTAAAGAAGAAGGTTTCTCATGTAGGTAGATGTGCCCTACTTGGACACTTTTCTCGCAATTCCGCTTATGAGTAAGTTGCAGCATTTCGGAAACTAGGTCATAGCATAAGTTTGGAATAGCCCCGAGACCCTACATCCTTAACAGCATGTATCCATGAATCTGAGTAGGAGGTTCAGGCCAATGGTTCAAGATAGGACTGACCTCAGGCACTTCCGCCACCCAGTAATGGTAGTCTGTAATAGGGTTTAGGGTTTAGGCTTGCATATTGAGGGATACATACAGTTACAATAAAACCAATCTCTATCTATTGCTGGCTGGGGCCCGTAGCCAAGATAGGCCCTAAACCCTAAACTAAACCCCAAAACCCAAGAATCGGCTATAAAATCATGGCCCCCTTTTCTGGCCATATGTCAAGCTTAGAGTCCCCACAGTATCCGCCAAAGCAATTTGATTCTGAAAAGAACGTCCCATTATACATGTATCGACATTCAAGTTCAGCCTGGAATACCCACCCGAAGAGTCTAAGCCCGAAAGCCTTGAACCTGAAATGGACATCCTGCCGCAATACAACGTAGGGGCATAAAAAGTTCCTGGCATGATTGTCCTAAGTTACTGGAAAGACATAGCACAAAGTACCTCAAGTGGACCTGTACTGATATTGGAAACAACTACTTAGACTCTTATCGTACATGTCCATGTGTGCCATGGCAGCCTCCGGCACCAGCCAAAGCCCTCTTTGCCTGGATGCTAGGAGAGGCTTAGGATTTACCAGAAGAAGGTAGGTGTACTTCTGGATCACCCTGCTTCGGGTAGCATACATACCCCTGAACCCTAAACCCTCCACCCCAAAATCCTAAATCCTAAAACCCTAAAACCTAAAACCCTTAACCGCTAAACCCCTAAAACCCTAAACACCCGGCCTCTTCTGGCAGGATTCAGGGTTGGGGAATTGTTCTTTGGCTTTGGCTTCGGGAGATGGAAACCCTGGAGTCTGTTTGTGCCTATTCAAAATGGGGTATATATTTGGTTAATCATATGGGGGTTATATTGGATATTGGGGTTATATAGGGGATAAAGGAAAATACAATGGAAACTACCACAGTAGGGTATAAAGTAGGGTTATATATAGGTATGTATGAATCTGCCAGTTTCCGAGATATTTCAGAACCCTGAGAACAAGCCAATTTGAGGTCTTTCCCGCATGATCCACCATCTGAGGTGACATCGGATGGGGTCTGCACAACTTGAGCAAATCCAGTTTGTCTGTAGAAAGCTTGTCCAAGGCTTCTTCGGAGGGCTGGTGCAGCAACAGGTGTACAAAAGACGAGGCAACATGAGCAGTGGGCCGAGAACTTGTTTATCAGGATCCCCTGCAAAGTGGTGTGGAGTGGACATAACCAAGTAGGGAAAGGGCGAAGTTGCGCCAGTTCACCAGCACAGCCCCTCTAACTTCGGTGCCCGGCATTTGAGGGTCTAGCCTGTAAGAACAGGGTGCACGGCTCAAAGCAACACCCTAACACCCTCCCCAGTCCCCAAGAATGCCCAAACAAACCTGTTTAGTAAAGCTCCATTGGCTCTCATTTCTACACATCTTGTGCGGGGATGTTGGGTTGCAGGTGATGCTAGATCATATTCATGGCGCTCCTTTTCTTGTAGTTTTGTAGCTGCCAAGGAGGGCCATCGGCAAGAAGAGCGAGTCTTTATTAGCATCCATGTGCGCTGCAGATGTACTTGAGAAACCTTGTATTCCTAAGCAGCCACAACCAAACCATAAATTCTGAACTCTGAAACCCTAACGCCCAAACCCAAAACCCTAAAACCCTAAACAGGTAATTCACTGAACCCTAGTGACATCAGCCCGTTCTTCGAAAAAAAGAGGGGAGTTTGGGTTGCCAAACCCCCAGACAAGCACCCTATGACTATCACATGACTCTAGTCTTACAGGGTTCTAATCGTAGGGACTGGGGCTACCAAAACCCTCCTTCATTCCTCACTTCACTTACTGGGGGATAGTATGGAACAAGAGAATACATAATATGAGGATTATGTAGGGATTATTTTCCCCTATTCCTGATTAACAACCAGTAAGTTTAGGGGTTGGCGTCCCTAAGCCCTAAAACCTAAACTCTAAACCCTAAATCCTAATCACTATATCCTAAGTCCCAGCCCCTTAAATCCTAATCCCTAAACCCTAAACCGCATATCATCTAAGACCCCGGCGCATGGGGAGGCGTCCTCTGGTGTCGTCGATGACCAGGTTCTTGCCGCCCTCAACCTGGCATTGCATCTACCCAAAGGCTCCTAGGGACCCTAAACCCTAAACCCTAAACCCCAAACCTTAACCGCGGGGCTTTTTGGGGGAAGGTTTGGGCTCTGGGGGCTAAGGTTTGGCATCATACTAAGGGAGTCCAGGAGCCTTAGGGTAGGGTTGCAGTTTAGGGTTTATAAGGTTTAATGGTTTAGGATTGAAGGTTGCGACAGACTAGATAAGCCCTGCATGACTCATTGTGGGTCACCAGTACTAACTTCAAAGCAAGTAGAATAGAACCTGGACTCCATGTATGTGGTAGTTTCCCTAAATTACTGTTCCCAAAATGGGGGAAATTTATATAGGGCCCGGTATTATAATGGGAACCCAAATATAGGACCCCGTATTATAGGGAATTTAGACCAATACCCATGTACGGTATAGAAGTCCTTTGACTTTGGTTGATTTCAAATGCTCTTTTCGAGTGTCTTTTCCCTACTTATGTAAAAAGGGGAAGAAACTTACAGGAAAAACTTACGCCGCACAGGCAGTGGGTACACTATGGGATAACCCCACTGGCACAAATCCTTGAAGCTCATCTTGAGGTCGTCTGATGCCTTAGAAGGCTGGAGGTGGATGGAAGAATGCCTGATTCAAACCCCAAACCCTACACCCTAAACCCTAAAACCCCTAAACCCCACAACTCTACAGCTGGTATGTTCAAAGGTGCCCAACGCGCAAATGGTTTGGGGGATTTCGGTGTTCATGTTTCAGGGTTCAAAGCCAAATTAGACTCCCCATGATTTCCCCTTGCTTCAGGGCATTGGGGCTCCAAGCCTACTGACTTAAGTAGGGTCTAGGGTTGAGGGCCTATAGTGTTGGGGGTTGGGAAGACTGAACATCGAGAAGATCATGCACATTCGGGATTTGGAGTCATTATTTTGTCAAACATGTCTCTTTGATACCGCCAAGGTAGCATCACCAATTGACTCTCCCTCGCCATGCAGGGGCCCGAATCCTATGGAAGATCTATGGAATTCCAGTGTTTGAGACATGAGTTCTGCCTCAAGCACTTGCTGACCAGGAAGCTTTCGGCCGCGGGCTTTCTGGTTTGGGTCCAGGGCTACCCTAAATCCTAAACCATTACTCTAAGCCCTTAACCCTTAAACTGTAAACCCAAAACCTCTAAACCCTAAACCCTAAAACCCAAAACCCTAAATCCCAAGCCGCATACACTTCAAGGCAAATATTCCATCAGACTTACGGATACGTGGGTATCTACTGACCATCGGGCCCCGTTATATATGCGCCATAAGCTAAACTCCCTAAAGGTTTAATAAGGGAGTATATAGGGTCTAGGGTTCAAACTCGTTAAAGGTGTTATATAGGGGATGTCTATAGGGGACTTCTATGCGGGCTATTAAGGGTGATTCTAGGAATTTAGACCATGGCTCTATGGAACGGTCAACAGCGTATGCCCCTAAATTCTATGTTGTGCCCAAGCATTTCATGTTCTGGAGAACACTCAAATCCTAAACCATGTCTCCTCCCCGTATGCTGGTCATCACTGGTGACAGGCCATAAACCCTAAACCCTAAACTCCAAAACCCTATACCCAAAACCCCAAACAGCACCTTGCTAGCAAGCACATCGGCGAGGCTACTTCCGCAAGCGCCTGGCACAGAACTGTGTACAGGTCAGGGCTTTACAGGTTACTTGGAGGGTCATGGGGACTTAGTAAGTAGGTTGGGTTTTAGGGTTTAGGGTCTAGGGTCATGGGGACTAAGTAAGTAGGCTAATGATGGGGATAAATGGGCTTATAGTATGTGTTATAGGGGTTATTAACCTACTTACTAAGTCCTCCTGACCCTCCAAGTACCCTCCACAAGAAAACATGGAACCCCGCACAACCCGCTTTTTCTTTAATGGGGCAGCGCATGGCCCTCATGGTGTGTTGTTTTTGGGGTTCTATATTCGTTTCGGGGCGGTACAGGTCTGAAGTTAGAGATGAAGGGCTAGTCTCCGGCCTGTTACCTAGAGGCTGAACTACCACTCCCATGTACCCTACTACATGCCAATCCCTGAAATTGTGTCGATTCCTTGGGCAAGACTCCCATGTATAAGTTACGGCTTGGGATTTTGGGTTTAAGGCTTCAGGGAGAGAACGCACAGGAGTTTGATGGCCCCTGCAGTGAGGGTGTGTCCCAAAAAGCGGGGACACCGCTGAAATCACGTTTGTGCTGCGCTAAACTCTTTGGGCCTGGTGCGACTTTCTCGACTTGAGGGTTAGATTGATAACCCTAAACCCTAAACCCTAAACCCTAAACCAGGGTTCGGCTGAGAAGTCATCCCATGAAGCCTGCATAGGTGTGAAACAACCAAGCTGTGACTAAAGGGATGCACATAAAACTCGACATGATAGAGCAAATATACCCAAACCCTTAACCCTATAAACCTCAGTATCTAAAAGCTAAGTTACCTAAAACCCATCAGAAAAAATACCAAGCGAGCAAGTGTGTTCTACCGACTTCTGGGCCTCAACTAGGCCCTAAACCCCAAAGCCCAAACCCTAAACCCTCTTGAACGCCTCGAAAGGTGTACCCAAATCAATGTCTAAAGCCCTCTGGGTTGGAAACCAGGTAGAGCCCCCCCCCCCTCTTGCAAGGCTTCACAGACACTATCCTAAGAATCCAAATAGCCCAATGAAACAAACATAGGGTTTAGGGTAAGGCTGTTAGGTTTAGGGTTTCAGGGCTCCGTATGGCCCTATTTTCAGATTTCCGGGCCCAAAGTAAATCTTTTGTCTACTTGGATCCCTAGGGTTATGTAGGTATTTACATGTCTGAGGGTTTAGGGTGTAAAGTAGGGTAAGTACTTCCCGGGAGTCTGATGAAATTCCTTACAGCCCCGATCCAAACCACAATAGTCTGTATGAGGCCTCGCTTGCGGATCCATGCTAGCTTTGGGGAGGGCGCTGCGTCGCAAACTTCGGCACTCACGGCGCTCAACTATGAGCCTTAAGATCCATAGAACAACCCAGCAACGCATCTATCTTATGACAAGAACTACCCAAGGGTGGATCTTTCCCGCCAGGACACAGTTTTAAAGCACATGTGTTCAGGAAAAAACTCGATCCACCCATATGCAACCTTCTTACATTCTCGAAACCTGGGAAAGGATCTACTCTCATCTGCAGCTCCTACTGAAAGCACTGGAAAATGGGGGAAGTAATCCATCATTGCTTCCATGTTGCCTACCCTCCCCCAAGCTAACACGCAAGCCAAAAGCGTCCTACCAACGCTACAGCCCCTGTGACAAGGGGCCGAATGGGCCTCCACATAGTTTGCAAATTGTATGCCCTATATGTGACTTGGCCTAAATTCCAATTCCCCAAATGGGGCAAACTTATCTGCGGACCCGTGTTGCAACAGGAAGCCCACAACAAGGAACCGCATCATGCTGAATTTCGGGACATCCCCAGAGGAATCCCTTCAAGGGATTCCAACCTGGCAGCACTTCGACGCATTGCTCCTGCGAGCCAACAAGCCAGTAATCAGTCAGGGTCTGAGACAATGTCTTGGGCCGCAGGTTGTTGGGAAGGCTTTCGCTTTTGGGTTCACGGTTTAAGGTTTAGGATTTTGGCACTTCAGGCTTGACGGCTTCAAGGCTATAGGATCGCATTTTGAATCGTTGGCAATGCCTGTTGAGAACCAGGGAAGAGTATACGCAGCTTGTGAGGTTCACCCTTGAAGATCATAGGAGCAGCAGTCTAAACTCCGGGTATCCCCTTACTCATTAACCCTATACGAATACCCCGCTATCACTCCTTACATGACCTCCTTGAAGGAATTTAGACCCTGATCATAGAGGGGAACCTTGAACAAACTCCCAAAACAGCTGGCAACTTCCCTGAAATCAAGTTCTAGCCCGTAAGCCAAGAGAAACTGCAAGCCAAAGACTCCTCGTGCTTGCGGTTTAGGTATTTAAGGTTGGGTTTAGGGCTTAGGCTTCAGGCGTAGGGTTCGGGGTTCAGGCTTTGGGGCGTGTCGGTCTAAGCCCATTGTTGACAAGGGCATCTCGCTTCACAAAATCAAAGCTCCATACGTATCATCTGACTCTTTCAGGGTCCTTATTAATTACAGGGGTTGAGGTTTAGGGTTTAGGGCTTAGGGTTGCCAAATCTAGCTATCGATTTGAAAAAAGATTTAAAAAAAGACACGCCTTCAGGTCTGAAAACAGGTGGCTAGCCACCAACAATTCAGGAGTTCCTTAGACTGGGGGTAGGGGGGGGGGGCATTCACAAATTAGGAGCCCCTTTGTTGGGGCGTCCCTATAGTAAGGATCATCGTGTGTTGGGGTCTATGTTTGGGGCCTTGTGCTAGCCTGAATCCTAAACTCTGTATAGCACTATAGAACCCTATATTTCTCTTATAGATCGCTGCTTTAAGGGGACCCTCACTTCGGGAGACCATATACAAATTATGCCCTCTGGAGCCCTCATAAAAAGGGTTTAGGGTTTAGAGAATCACAACACGTCGTTTAAATCCAGAACATCACATCCTGCAATGCTGAATCATGCACTCTAAGTCTCCAAGCCTACACGCTAAAAGGCTAAACTGCACACCCTAAAGGTGCCCCTACACCCAAAAACCCAGGACCTGAAAATCTACTCCCTAAAGATGCCCTACACCCGAAAACTCAAGACCCTAAACCCTAGACCTTACACTGGAATTTCTCAAAACACTACCAGTATGATCCGTACTGAGTACCCCTCACAAAATCCTCTTATCATTCCTACATATCCCAGAGGTCCGAACGGCCCCAAACCCTAAACTCCAAACCCTAAACCCTCCAACCCTAAATCTTTACACCCCGCGTGTGACGTAGCCTTCAATGCCGCCAGCTGGGAAGAGCTGAGCTGGGCCAAAGCCAAAGCTACCTGAGAAGAGGAAGGGTTTCGGGTTTAGGATTTAGGGTTTCGGGGTTAGGGTATTGGGCTTCGGGTTTAGGGTTCCGGGTCTGTATCTTTGTATTACTATTTTAGAGGTTCATACAGGGATATACAGGAACAATGAAGAAGAACATGGAAACCCCTACATTATAATAGGGTATATATTGGGGTTTATAACCCTTGTTTCCATCATTTCACTTTACATTTTCTTGTTTGGGTTCTGCGGGTTGTTAGTATGTAGCGGTTTGTACGGTCTAGGCTTTTATTACCTTCCGAAGGGGGATTCGGGACTTGTCCACCTATTTAGAGAGAGGTGAAGGTTCCTGGAGAATCCAATGGAGAAATGCAAATTGAAATGGAAAATGGATCTGCAAAGCATGGTACAGGGATACGAGTATCTTGCTGGTGGGGGAGAGGAAAAAGAAATGGAAACTGCCTTTTGAGGGCTTAGGTCATACGGGATGAAGGAATGGAACGTCGCATGCAGAAACAACTGTAAGGTAATGGAACCCGGCGGGCTGCTGGGGATATACGGTGTGGCGTTTGGGTTTGCCCGCTCCTCGTTGCTAAGAGACGAAGGAGCGGACCAGAAAATGTAAACTGCTGCTACATGGTGGGTTATGTAGGGACTACTATAATAGGGATCCTTTCCACCATTCCTAACTGATTATCAAACAGAAGATGCTCAGGGTCTTCAGGCGCACCCCCTTCACAAGAAAAACAACGTCGAATCCTGGACATGTGGCTTCTAGCCTGTAATCCCCTGGACCTGTAATGAAAACACTAGTTTCAAAGAATCCTCAGGGGTCTACTACTCTAAGAATAAGAACCATTCCTAAGGAGAGTACGGTAGCCGGGAGGAGATCTTGAACAAGAGAACGCTCTCGGTTGCAAAGTACACCTAAGCCTTTGATCTTCAGCGTACTTGATTAGAGAGGAGAGTCCAGGCTAAGCCCTTAAATTCAATCACTACTGTGGATTCCTGGGATTTGGGGAACAACTTCTTTCGGGATGCTTGTCGTACACCCTATACCCTAAACCCTGAAGCAGGTCAGAGGGAAAGATTCAGAGGCTCTAGCGTCTTCAAGGGCTTGAGCCTTTCGGGAATTATATGGAGTACATTAAACCCTTAAAATCCTTAATTCCAAACCCTGACCCTAAGCCTTAAGCTGTTTCGGGTAAGCACCGCCTGAGAACAAAAACAACCCATAAGCAAGCAGGGAACTGCCGACCAGAAAGGCTTCGCGGCTTGCGCGCGCCTGGCTTTTCTTTGGGCTGGGTAATGCCTGATTCAACCTATCACTCCGGTGGAAATCAAGTTAAAGTCCCTAAAGCAGACCCTGACAAACAATGCCCCTAGAACCTGTTCCCCCATGCTCAACATGAGTGCGTGAAGGCGCACAGAACTCAAACTCAAAGTAGCAGTAACCCTCCGGATCCAAACAGCCCCGTGTAGGTAACTTACAGATTTTAGGGCCCAATGTGGGTATTATTTGTCTACTTGGATCCCTATAGCATCATAGTAACCGAACTAACAATCAAATCATGTGGCTTCCAGCAAGTGACAGATAGCTCCCCAACAAGACCCTTTTCCACGGAGCCGCTAAGAAGTATCTACGACTAGTTTCCAAAATTTTCCAGTTTTGATATCCCTAACTTTTTGGTGCGTGATAAAACGTAGAACCAAAGGAGGCCGATCATTTTGAAGATACCCCACATGTGGTAGTTTCCCTAAATTACTGTTCCCAAAATGGGGGAAATGTATATAGGGCCCCGTATTATAATGGGAACCCAAATATAGGACTCCGTATTATAGGGAATTTAGACCCATCCCCACGTATGAGGAGGTTGACTTGTCAAAATTGCACATACAAGCGCTCTTCCACATGGTGTGCCCTTGCAGTTGAGCCTTCTTGGGATGATCCGGCAGCTTCCCCAAATAAGGGCACCCCAGTGCAAACCCCAAAATATGATACTCCGTTGTACAGGAGCTCCCCAACAAAGTACCTCTAATTCTGAGAAACCCCCCCATATAGGGATGAATTTCCAAAACTTCGCACATTCAACTGAAGAAGCTGACCATTCATCCTACCTTGCCCCTTCCCTCCAACAAGCATCCTCAACCAAGATTCAATGAATACGCATCACCCCTCCCCCCCACGTATTGGGTCCCTATGCGCTCTGTTCGGAGCAGATTTAAAACCTGGAAGAACAGGTGATTTGTTTAGGCCGCTTGCCTGAGAGTTCTCAGAATTTTTCCTGTTGGCCTCAAAGAGCATGCCAGTATCCTCACATATATCCCTAAAGTCTTTGTGGATACACCCTTTCGAAAGATTCTCATGTTGAAGTAAGGGGGCTTTCCAGAGCTCTCCAAGATACTGACCGTGTTCAGCCCTGAACCCTCCGACCCTAAATCCTCCTTTCTCTCCGTAGCCCTGGCACTCAACCCCCCCAAACTCAAACTAACCAGAAGCTCGCAACGTGAATGTCTGAAGCTATAGAACGTCCGTAGGCCTGGCAAGAACATCTCGAACGCATCCTAGTAGTGCAGTCATCATAGAAATACCCACTTAGTCAACTACCCTCAGGTCCAAGCACCCCAAGTTGATGGATTTTAGGCAGTGGTATCAAAAACCGATTGAGACCCTAAACCCTAAACCCTAAACTACGATATCCGGTACCTCGAAACAACACGTCGTATTCATCGGCGTGGATCGGTTGGGCCGCCCGTAAAGCTCAAACAACTACTTCCATACATGCCCTAACCCTAAGGCTCCATGCAGACTTTCCCAAAATTAGGGGTACCTTATTTAGGGGCCCTATACTAAGGACTATAGTATTTTGGGGTCTATATTGGGGTCCCCTTATTTTGGGAAACTACCATTTATAGCATTTGGGGCCAATTGTAGGTATAGCCTTAGGGCATATTACATGAGCTAAAATCTAAACTCTTTGAAGGGAGTTATATAGGGGACTACTATGGGGGCTATGAAGGGGGCGGGGGTACTAGGGTTTGGACTTTGGTTCACGTGCTCTAAATCGAACATCCCTAAACCCTAAATCCTAAACCCTAAAAATCCTAAAGCCTTAACCCTAAACCCTAAATCCTAATCCCCTATAAATCCTAAGCCTAAGCCCGAAACCCAGGTGCAGGGCCTGATGGCTGAGCCGTAGCGGGTGACGACCGGCAGCAGAGGTATCCGCAGCCCTGCGTTGGTTTAGGGGTTTAGGGGGTTAGGGTTTTAGGGTTGAGGGTTTAGGGGCTTCGGGTTTAGGGATTTAGGGCTTAGGGTTTAGGGGTTGAGGGTTTAGGGGTCTTGGGTTTAGGGATTTAGGGTTTAGGGGTTTAGGGTTTAGGGGTTTAGAGTTTGAAGTTTTGGGTGTTGGGTTTGGGGTGAGCTTGGGCATAACAGTAGAAAGTCGTGCTTGTGGAGCTAAGTAAGGTTATGTTCTTCATGTCATGTTCTTCTTACAAGATACTATACAGAAAAGGAGAGATCTTACTTTATATTTGACTACAGGAAAAACCAACTCCCATACTACTCAGCTAGAGACTCAGGATGGTTAAGGGCTTCAGTTTTTAAACAACCCCCCGGACTTTTGATGTCTGCCAAGGTTTAGGGCCTAGGGCCTAAGGTTTAGGGCTTAGGGTTTATGGTTTATGGCTTAGGGGTTAAGGTTCAGGCTTCAGGGATGACAACAATGGGTGGCTTCTCAAATCAAAGAAACATACAGTACAGGGCGGGCTTGAAATTCAGGGGCTTGGGATTTCGGGTTGGGAGTTTTAGGCTTAAGGGTATATCAGGTCTGTATAAGCCTCTTTTGGGGTATCCACCTGATATCTACCCACTGGCAGGGCCTTTGAAAAAGAGTAGTCAGGGCCGCCGCGTCTTAGAGTCGCCATACACCCAACCATATACTGCGCGTCCGGTAATATCTTCAAATGACATGACGCTCAAAGAATATAGAGCAAAACATTCTGAGAATGCATTCACTAAACCAGGGCTGGCCGCATACCAATTCGATCACAAGCTTCAGCAGCCCTCAACCCTAAACCCTAAGCACAATAAATCCTAAACAGACTCATATCAGGCCTTTCCAGTAGTCCCCGTTCTCAAGAAAAGCATCGAAGATGGCCTTGTAGGCCTGTCTCAGTCTCTGAGGCAAGCCTGGGGTTAGGGTGTGCGGGCTTAGGATATGCATTTGGGGATTTCCCAAGGAATGTATACATCTTATAAGGGTATTCTAGGGATGCTATGAGGGATATATAATTTATAGCTTGTTTAGGGTTCAGGGTTGTAATCATGGGAGGGTTAAGCAACGAAACTCGAAACTGAGAATTTGGAAGGATAATGAAAATGAAAATGGAAACTATCATTTGCTGTTTGGAGCGCGCCGTTTGCAATAGGAGAGGTCATCCAACACTACAGTTGCTATCGGGCCAAGCAACGGTGTTGCCACCTGCACTGGATAGGGACTGGGGAGGGAGAGGGGCAGAGAGAGAGCAAGGGAGCGAGTGACAGAGGGAACAACAGAGGAAAGGTTGGAGGGAGGGAGCGGAAGGGATGGACAGAGAGAGAGTGAGAGAGAGAGCTGGCAAATAATTTCAAGAAAGCGCTTTCGTTGGGAACCCTGGCTTTTAAAGCTATTGAAGGATTTTGCAAACCATGAAGCCATGCCATGCTAAACGGTGAGCTCCGTAAAAGATGTATGTCGGGCCGCTTGATATTTCCACGTCCAATGCTCGGGCCATCCAAGACGAACAAAGCCTGCACAAACTGGATGACAATGTCGTGTCTTCGGCAATGCTGGACACAATCAAATCAAACAAACATGGTAATCAGTAAGAACCCCCGAGACAGTTAAGGGTTTACGGTTTAGGGTTGATGATTCAGGTTTAGACGCATAGCCTGGCTGAGTGCCACCAGCAGGTCGGAAAGGCTGTTTGCCTGCAGGTTCGCAAGATGCAGGGTCAAGGGCTACACTTCAGGGTTTGAGTACGCATACCTACAACAAGGTGTGGGGACAATATGAGCCGTTGTCTAAACTCCTAGTATCCCCCTTAGTAGCCCCTGTAGTTCTCCCCTATAATCCCTTATATGACTCCCCTTTCAGGAGTTTAGACCCTAAACCTAAACCCTTAACCCTATATAATCCTCTGTAGAACCCTTTAAGGACTTTAGACTATAACTCGAAAATGATGCAGACCTGGGGATGTTGTGCGGTTTTTAGCTTGTATACCTCCATTTATTGTTACCACCGTACCCCAAGACAGCGCAGGGAACTGGCATAGGAATCCCAGAGCCCAAAACCCAAAACCCAAAACCCTTGGTGTTAACCCTAAACCCGGTTTAAGGTTTGGGGTTAGGGTTTGGGTTTGGGTTTAGGGTCTAACCGTTTCGAAGTGTTGCCTGCGCTTACTTCTCATACTCTCCGTTCGTCAACACTATTGCAGGGGCCACTACAATCAAAAGACTCGGCAATCCTGAGGGCCCAAGCACTTAAATGGGATGTCGCATGGGCCCACAGGAGATCAACGGTCTATAATAGCTGTCTCATTAAGGGCCTTGTAGAACTGCAATATATACATATAATCCAACTGTTAATTTAATGAGTGGGCGCAGTACCCAAGGGATCGCAGTAGCTGCCACCAAACTTCTATGACATCTATAGAAAGTATCACATATGACACATGGTAGGTTGTTAAAGAGATGGTCCCTTTGAGTGTGCTTAGAAGAACATGGCGCCTCGTTGGCCTTTGATGTCTGAGGTGACCCCACCCCCCCCCCCCCGTATTTCCATGATCCTGCTTCCTTTAGATAAGATGTTCTTGCTGCTGGTGTTCCTAGTCACCTTTCCCAAACGATAAGACACCCCGGGGAGCTTTTCAGATTTGGGTAATGGGGAAGGCTACAATTGGGGAAGAACCTAAAACCCTCAACTCTTGTAAGCCCTGAGCCCTGACCCACATGCTTCAGCTCGACAGCGATTTTTTCCTGGTGACTCGCAGCCAAACGCCCGACGTGACACCCAAATCTTGGCAACTACGACTTTGAGAGGTTAGGTGTTCTTATGAATAATCCTATGTATCCTCCTTCTGGGTCCTGGACAAAGAGACCGAAAGTTCAGTCTCGACATGGGCTTGACAGAGATTGGAGGTTGTCAGAATTATGGTCACTTTTTTCGGTAATCTAAATACTAGGGGCTGTACTAAAATGTGGAACCAAAAAGGAACCATATTTTGACAAGCTACTGTATAAGTGTCAGGGCACAGTCTGAGGGTTTCTCAACAAGGTTCCCTTAGGCACCCTAGGCGTGTATATCTATGTATACACATATCTGTATATATGTATACATATAGGTATTCATATATACATATATATACACATAGTTTATATACATATATAGATACATGGACATAACGCTTATATAGGGATGGTGAAGGTCCCTTTTCCGGATTCGATGGGAGAGGCTCAAATGCTCATGCCGCAGTCTTCCCAAGAAGAGCAGCATGTGTGCCTGCAAAGAGCGGGTACGGTTTGCCTTTGGTCATAGTCTCGTATGCTACCCCCACCTTAACACCCCTACCTTCCGAAGAAGGCCTGAATAAACCTTAGATAGCCCAAGGTTCGCCCATACGTCAAGATGGGGGGGTGGTATAGCATCCCATGATTTCGGCCAATTGGTGCTAGCGCGATCTGAAATCATTTCGCGATTGTGGCCATCACAAGTCCCCAAACCCCAACCCTACACCCTAAACCCTACACCCTAGCAGAAAGGCAGCCTAAGCACTCCCTGATGAAGCTAAATAGAGGGTATTAGTCATTGTCTGAATTGCTGTCCCCAACCTCAGCAGGGCTTCATGCCCTCGAGATATCATAGGAACCCCTGAATGCTGATCATAGACAATAAAGCGGGTGTGATGAAGATCAAAATCACCCATGTAGGATCCGTTCTCTATGAGGCACCCAAGTACAGTGACCCGTGCCAGACTCATTGAAGGGGATCCCCCATGTAACATAAGCAACGCTCGTGGAATCCCAGCCCGGCGACAAATTGGGAGTTTGAAAAATCCATAGGGTTTAGAGTTTGAGTTTAGGGTCTTTGCGGCAAGAATAACATGTCCGGACTGCGGGGCTCACCCGCATGGATCCAAGGATCCGTCTATGGTTCCACACCTCTTCGTCATCTTAGTTGTGTTAGCATTGTTATGCATGGGATGGCAAGTTCACATTCCTCTAGGCCTGAGGTCTCGGAGATAAAGTTGTTTTTTTCTCAAAATGTTTCCTGAATAATCCCTACACAATCCATCTCTCACAGGACCCCACAGCCCCTGCATGGCTCCTACATAACCCTGGGGTCCCTAGGAACCCCACATGTCTTGTCATAGATCAGAGCCCTAGACCCTAAACCCTATACATCCCCATATACCTCTACATATCCTGATAGCCTCTTACCACAAAGGGCCCAGAAACCACTACAGGATTCCGTGTCTGGGGTTTAGGCTTTGGGGTTACGGGTGTAAGGGGTGCCCTCAAATTTCTTACCTGAAGCCCTAAACCCTAAACCAAAAAGGGACTATGTGGGCATTTAAAGGATTATACAGCGACCACTTTAGAGCTTCACATAAACCCCACGAAGACCCCACAGCGACTTCTGATGGAGGCTTCCCACTCTGTCAGGGCTTGGGGCTCAAAAACAGATGTTTACGGTTTAGGACTTGGGTTCAGGGCTCGGGCTTTACGGCTTAGGACTCAGGTAGGGTTTAAGGCGGAACCTGCGCACCCTTTCGTCAAATCACCCTCTCCCATGCCGCTCTCCCACCCAACCACCTTAACTCAAAACCTTGATCCTACAGCATCTTGCTCAACACCTTGGGGCTTTGTGCGGGCAACGCCACCAGAAAAACCCTAAGCAAAACCTCACGACAAGACCCCCAAGCAAGAGCTTCCGATTCCGACCCCACCCTCAACCCTCAAGCCGAAAACCCTCCAACACCCTAAGTCCTAAGTCCCTAAACCTGAATACCCTAAATCCTAAGCCCTAATCTCCAAAATCATAAGTCCCAAACCTAAAACCCTGACTCCCTACACCTGAATACCCCAAATCTTAAACCCTAAACTGCCGAATGACCCTTGCGGCCTCGAAGAGCCCTAGCCTCGATGCCAAGGGAAGGCAAAGTTCCCACCATCTGCGAAAGGCTTTTCGCAGGCCGTAGGTCCTCTTGAGCAAGGGTTTGGGGATTTAGAGTTTGGGAATTAGGGTTCATGTTTTAGGGATTTGGGTTTAAGGATTTAATAGGCACGAGGGAAATTCAGAAGGGGGGGCCACATAATTAGGGGGACTAGGGTTCAGAAGTAGAGGCCCCTAACTTCCCAATGCTCCAAAAGCCCTGAACCCCCAAACCCAGAACTTGCAGTGCAGGGCAGTGTTGTCTAGAGGTCAGGATCTACGTCTACGGATTGGAGGGCCACTAAGCAGAGAGCATCGAGACCCTGGCAGTGCCGGCATTTAAGAGACAATGTCGGAATACAAGTGACATGTAGCAGGACGTGTATGTTTGCAAGACAAGCCATGCAGTTCCATTTTTGAGGTTTCTTGCGTGGGCCGGTCCATGGCCATGTACATAAGCAGAACAAGGGACCCTGATTTTCAGAGAAAACCGCGGACATTCCGACAAAGACGAACATGGCAATGTAGGCTTCAGTGCAAAAAGACGTTACCTTCGCGGTTCGTACATGCCTTGGGCATCTCGTACTGCGTTTACAAGTCGGCGCCGCGAGGAAATGGTACAGTACTTGCCATAAATAGCGGGACCCTCATGTAGAACCCATCTTATTTGGTAGTTTCCCAAAATAGGGGGACCCCAATATAGACCCCAACATATTATAATCCTTATTATGGGGACCCCCAAAAAGGTACCCCTAATTTTGGGACCACAAGCCCCAGGGGTCCTGAAACATCACCTCAACTCTTCAACCTCAACATACCTCCCCTCTTGAACTCTAAACCCTGAAAGCGCTGATGTTATACATTCCACGAACTAAGATGGAACCCCCCGAAGGAGTTCCTACAAAGATTGCTGTCCTTTAGGAAGAGCCACATGGGCTTCCATACTAGTTGTTGGGAATACATCTCCCTAAACCCTAAATCCTGTACACCCCTATGTGCCCCTAGATACCCCTTGCATGAGCCCTACGAAGCCACTTATGGGGTTCCCTGTGTTTTTTGGGGTGGCTATCCCCCTTTAAGTAGGTGGACTATGGAATGGCCCAAAATCACAGTAAGATCCCCTATAACCCATGTTCTATCTACTTAAGGGGGACTCTATACCGAAGGCTGTTTTCCAGGCCTGATGCAGTCGATGGCAGGTCGAACTCCAAGAACCTGGCCGGCAACTTGCTGGTGATTATGTGTGAGTGGGGGAATAATACAAGGGGTCTTAGGGTGTAGGGTTTAGACTGTTATTGTTTAGGGTGTAGGGTCGCAGGAAATGAATGTGGGGAGTACTATGACGGATTTGTGGGGACTATTGCGCGCATCCACTGCACCACTCTCCCTGGAGCGCCATGAAGGCGATTTGGGGTGGTAAATGTTGTGATTTCCTCATGGGAGGTCCTTCAAACCTTTCCGGCGGGGGGAGAACCTGGTAGTATTTCTTTATGGGCACCTATTTTGAAGCCCTTAGGTCAGGTTTAGAGATTTAGGATTCCTGGTGGGCTGAAGGGCAAGGAGAGTGCTGGGAACGTCTGTGACGCCAAGTCAGGAATTCATACACCAGGTTAAGAATCTAAAGTTTAGAGTTTAGCCTTTAGTTCAGGGTTCAAGGTTGAGGACGAAATTTAGAGTTTAGGGTTCCAGGTTTAGGGCTTAATTAGGGTTCAGGGTTCCGAAAATTCAGATCCTTCACTCTCCAATTGCTGGAATACTTATTCTCCAAAGGCCCCTCTTGCTCTATAACCTGAGCAAACCGCACCGTAAACCCCAAACCCTAAGCTTCCTAAGGAGAGTCTCCAGAGGAGGGATCCCGTCAACAAAAAGACTTTCCAAACTAAGGGACAAGAAAGGCCTGGTAAAAGGTAAACAGGGTAGATTGAGGCTTCTTAAAGGTTAGTTAGTAGTCACCAAAAATCTAGAGCTTCGTTTTGGGGCAATGCTCACAATACAACGGAAGCATAAGTTCACTTTTGGAATAGCCCAAGCTAAGAAGTTGCTTTGATGAAGCCAGCAGAGCTTCAAAGTTTTGGAGCAAAAGCAATAGGCTACGTCATTGCATGCGCGCTGGAACACTTGAGATTCGCAGATGATCTCCATGGCTTTAAGGCTTGCCTCACGTGGGGTTACGCAATCTGGAACTGCCCTTCTTGAAGCTCACATGAAACTTTGAATCCTGAATATTTCCTTCAGGGTGTTTCGCAGTTTATCCTTTTGGGTGTGTTTTCAATATGGGGGAGGGGTTTCAGCAGTCGTGGCAGCCATGCTACGGAGTATCGTCCCATGCGCCCTTCTTGCACGTTGAGGCATCGCGCTTCTCCTGGGCTTTGCGGAAGTGCACATGAAGATTGAGGGTTTTGGGTAGCCTAAACTCTAAAATCTTAACCCGTAAGTCTAAATCTAAATCCAAAACCCCTAAACTCTTCAACTCGAAATCTACAACCCTCACAGGGTAAACCCGTAGGTTTCTGCAATGGCCATTTCTTCAGCATACGTGCAAGTCACGAAACTCTGGCAACCGTGGGACTCCCGGGACATCGGGTTTAGGGTTTAGGGTTAAAGGGGGTTTAGGGTTTAGGGTTTAAGGGGGTTTAGGGTTTAGGGGGTTTAGGGTTTAGGGTCTAGGGGGGGCTTCCAGAATCCTAACCTGAGGGGCTGAGCGGGGTGGTCAGGTCCTTGGTCTGGGCAGGCGCAGTGTCTGGGAGAATGAGATTTCAGTGTTAGTATAAAACTGCCACATTCCTCAATGGTTCGCAAATGGGGGGGCTGCGACCCCCCCCCCCACCCTCCCCCTCTCGTGTTTTAGCATGAGCCCGTAACATGTCGAATAATGAACCCTCATCAACAACTGCCATATTCCGCACAACACACAAAAATCCACAACCCTAAAACTGCTAAAATCTCAAACCCTAAACCATAAGAGCCCTTAACCCTGAAAGCCGTAAACCCTAAAAAACGACCCCTGAAACACACCAAATATCCTCAGCCCTCTCAACCCTGAAGACCCTAACCCCCTGCCAGAAAAAGGCTGAAACCTGGATTTCTGGAAATTGCGGAAAGCAAGGGGTCTGGGCCACCCTAAACCCGAAGCCCTAAACTCTAAACCCATTCTATGTATTGTTCCCGGGAATTGCTTTACAGGCGAAGGAAGCTTTTTGACTACAGGACTCTAGGGGTCAGTCAAATTACATGAAGCCGCCCACTCTCCGGTTCTAAGGGTCCACATAACCTAGTGTAGGTAATATAGCGGTTAGGGTTTAGAGTGTTGGGGTTAGGGTTCAAGGCCCAATGTAAGTTTATTATTTGTAAATATATATATATATATGGCGGATCTGTAGGGGAATAACAAGTACAAACTGATTCGGGGGGAGGATGAGGATGATCCCCTTTCTGGCGCTTAGGATTTCAGGCCTAGGCTCCATAGCAGAGCGTGGACAGGAGAATCTCAGGCAAAGATGCCATTGCCGGGTATAGGATAGGGATGGATAGGGTTTATATAGGGTGTATATAAGGTTTAGGTATAGGGTTTATATAAGGTGTAAAACCTAACATTCAAAACCCGAGTGCCCTGCCAAGCCCAAAAGAAGAAGGACCTCACAATTATGGGCGTCAAGGGGATTGGTCGAGCTTATGCCGAGTCGCAAACTTGTTTTCTTGTGCAGGTACCTGACGGCACGGCAATGTCTCGAGGATTTTGATCCAATTGCCAGGTGATCTACATAAATGCTCGTACATGGGTGCCCAAAGTAACAGTACGAAAGGTAGGATTCAGGGGTGGAGTGCGCATTGAGGTCTGCCAGCTCCTGATACGTGCTCTCCACAACGTCTGCCTGAGTTTGTACCCCTAAGCCCCAAACCCTAAACCGCGTTGCCTGAGGTTTCAGCTCTACACAAAGTTGCCCCAAGCTGGCACGTGGTGTCTAAACACGAACACCACACCAGCAAAACATAAGTATTCAACATGCAAGCCCTAATACAGCTCTTTTGAAAAATGTATGGGGATTATATGGGGTTCTATAGGCTTTAAACTTGCAGAAAACAATTTAACCCTCGATCTTCTCATCACTGAGCCCCAGGCTGAACTGGAATCCTTGCGAATCTCTTGCGTAATGCGAAGCAGCTACTATAAGGAACTGCACCACATAAATTATGACTGTGTTAGAACAGGGATACCTTCCTACATGAAGCCTGATCCACAAATCCCGGACACCCTAGCCGCAATTTTTACACCCAGCACGCGAGACTAGGTAGGTTAGGCGGAGCCCATAAATAATCATTTTCTATGACATTACAGGGATTATACAGAGATTAAGGATTATAAACATAAAGACGTATTTGGAATACTACCCCTGTAAACTCCCCCAACTCTCGAAACCCTAAACCCCAAACCCTAAAAATAATACCCCAAATCCAGAACCCTATATATCCCCCTGCAACCCTATATATGCACACGCCGAGCCTGCATCACCATCTGGCAGCCAACCTTCTTTCCGTCTGCCAGGGTGACGCCATCCGAAGCCAGCTCCCTTCCGACTGGATCTTAGGGCTTCCAGGGTTTGGGGCTTAGGGCTTAAGGCTTATAGAGGTTTAGGGGTAGCTTTGGGGGGTTTAAGGTTTAGGGGCTTAAGGCACGGGTAGGCTCTGTTGAGAAGAATGGCCCGCGGGCCACAGTTGGCACTCCGCGAAAATGCACAACAAAAATTCCCTCACTAGCGCCTTCGCCATCAGGTCTGCCCAGACTGAACGGAACAGTGGAAAACTACACGGATCCCAGCCCACCCGATGATTACGGCTGTTGCAGGATGACCGTCATGAGGCAGCGGCCTTTCCACTTTATGCGCTCTTCATGAACAGTGTCAGCAGCAGCCGGGTCAAGCACAGTCGGCCACTGTACAGGCGGAGGCCCACCTCGTGAAGCAGCCGAGCGCAGGCACCTAGAAAAATGCTGGAGATTTGCGACGTCCCTACACACGGGACATAGCTGCAGCCGACTGATGTCAGGTCTGCCCAATGATGCGAAGGGAGCCACAAAGCCAGCCCCAGCATGGGTTAAAAGCCATGCTCTGGTGTGACGCCACATGGCTTTTTCCCAGTTACACGTAAGGAAACGACCTTGCCCAACAACTCGCAACCTGAATCCTGAACCTGAAGCCTGAACTAATCCCTATGACCCTACATTATCCACCGTCTCGAGCCTAAACCCTAAAAGCTAAACTCTGAACCCAAACCCATATAGGCGGGGCCATGTAGTTATGTAGTATAGACCTAAGGCCCAAAAAGGGTTCCCACATGACTACTTTGGGGCCAAAGTATATATAGTATATAGCTACCCTAGACCCTAAACACCATACCCTGAACCCTAAGTCCTATACCCTAAATCCTAAATCCTATACACTAAACTAGCTACATGGAATCTTTGGGAAAGATTGGAGCCTCATGACGAACTCGCGCCGGCCAGTTTGGCTGTCGTCCGTCACCTCCAGGACGAAAAGTTTTTCCTGAGCAGGGGGACCCTAAGGCTTCAAGGTTTAGAGTATAGGCTTTATCGTATCGGGTAGTTCAGGGTTTAGGGTATGGGGTTTCGGGTTTACGGTTCAGGGTACAGGGCTTAGGGCTGAAGTCTTAGGACATAGGGTTGGCGAGCGCTTTTTTTTTTTTTTTTATCGGACCTTTTCTCTGAGGTTTAGGACCTAGGGCTTAGAGCTTGAGATTTAAGATTTGAGACCTAGGTTTTAGGGATTGGGGGTTCATAGGACTGTGGGTAACAATAAGAACAATAAACAGTAAGAATGATAGCCAAGATACAGTTACAAATGATAGTAGTAGCAACTCCAAGGAGCCAAAGTATACATGTATTCTATACTCCCCAGGACCTGCATAAGGGTTCCGAATCGTTGTGATAGTTGTAGACTGCACCCTCAAGGGCGTAATGCTAATAAAGATGATAAATAAAAATCGTATTATGACGGTAATTACTATTAAAATCACATTTGTTCTGATTGCTGCTCGCCCCTAAACCCTAAGCCCTAAACTCCTGCACTTAACCGGGTAAAGCTGCGTACACGGCGTTGTTGTTCGGCTTCTCGCGGAAGCAATACCTGAACCAAAGAGTCCATGTAGGTGTTAATGGCATATACTTAGGGGCCACCATATAGCCATGGACCCTGTACCTGGCAGTTGAATACTCAAAGAATCGCTGGGACAGTGCTCTCTTTAAATATCAGAAAAGAATGTCAGGTATTATTCTGCCGTGTCCCAAAGCCTCTGATGCACATCACTGGAGACCATTGTGAGTACTCAAGCCATGCAAAATGCTCAAAACCCTCTGATTGAAGGGCTTCGTGATCTCATGCTCCTGCTTGGGTTCTTACTAGGCAGGGAATGCACGTTCCGCGCTTCCAGCTTTTGCAGGGTTTGAGAACCCCAGAAAAACCCCACGTGCCAAAACACCAAACTGTAAAGGCTTCTTCCCTAAGCCCCAAACGCCAAACATCTCAAACGATAAAACATTCCCTAAGCCCTACAAACCCTAAATAGTAGTTTCCATGTTCTTTTTCATTATCCCAACATCCCAATCTAACCCCAAACCCTAAACCCTGAACCCCAAAGCCTAAACACCTAAACCCCAAACCCTAAACCCCAAACCCTAAACCCTAAAGCCCCAACCCCGAAGCCCAAACCCTAAACCCCAAACCCCTAAACTCCAAACCCCAAACCCCGAAACCCAGCCCAGGCACTCAAGCATGGTTTGGCTGTGGCCAACAAGGGCGATGTTAACCTTCACAGACACGGTTTAGGGTTTAGGGTTTAGGGGTTTAGGGTTTAGGGTTTGGGGTTTTAAGGTTTAGGGGTTTAGGGCTTAGGGTTTAGGGGTTTAGGGTTCAGGGGTTAGGCTGGTTTAGGGTTCAGGGTATAGGGTTTAGGGTCCATTTTCTCCAAGGCACATTCACAGACAGGGTCTAGGGTTCCAGAAAGGAGCTTGTGCTTGCAGCAGGGAATTGAATATGAGGGCTTAAGGCTCAGGGCTTAATAACGAACAGGACGAGAGAATTGTAACTACTACAATGGTTATTATTATTCTTTATCGGACCTTTTCTCCGCAAGCCAGGCTACAATGTTTAGGGCGACACATAAGCTTTGAGGTGAGGTAGGTAGGCTGCAGCACACTAGTGACTTCACGAGCAGATCGGTATGTAATCTGCTTATGACGTGGGTGTTTTGTACCTATGCTTTTGCCTACCTTGGCCAAGATCTTTGGATTGGGTTTTAACTTTCGGGACTACTTAGGTTGTCCTCCCACCTGTTATGGTGGCAACATAGCAATATAGCAATATGAGAGAGTCACTATTGCTGGTCGGGGGCTGCACGTACTTGGAGGGTCAGGGCAACTTCGTAAGCAGGTTTATAACCCCAAAACACACAGTTCATGCAAAGGAAGTGATTCAAGCTGGCGATCCAAATGGCCCAATGCAGGCAAATTTCCTAGACTCTAGGGACCAATGTAGGCATTACAGATATATATATATACATATACATACATATATGACATGGATCTCTATCGTGGCCCTTTACCAAACACGTCGGCAAAAACAGTGATGTTGTTCTCCAGTATCTCATGTATGGAAGCCTGGGCACGGTACCGGGAACAGGATTAGAGATAGTCTACGAGATGGAGTTTCCATCGCATCTCAGGAATTCAATGGTCGCCCTCACACATGTCAGAGGCAGGGTTGTGCTTCCACCCAGAAAATTTTGTGAATCGGTCGGACTAGAATCATCAGAATCAGGTGGGGTACACCTTGCCGCTTCACTTATCCATGTAAGTTCTTAATCCTCAAGCCCTCAACACAAAATCTCCAGGATTGATCAGGATGGCGATTGAGTTTGAATGAATGCACATGTATGGCGGAACCCTCCCCGTGCCTCAGGAAGAGCCTTATCGCCTACCGGAGGGCGCATGCTCCAAGGTTCGGATGTCGGGGTCAGGGTGCAGAGGTTTGAAGGGTTAAGGGGGTTTCAGGGTTTAAAGGATTTAAGGGTGCACTAAACCCTGAACTCACATTCCCCTAATGAGTTGAAGGTTGCGATGGTGCTCTGGTGCTCCCCTTTTGACACAACCATGTCGCCCGACTGCTGAAGTTTGCACCCCTGCAAGCATTAGGTATTGTGATGCGATAGACATCTCTTAGCCCCCAAAACCAAAAAGCGCCTCGCTAGCCCCTAAACTGACTCTGTAATGCCCTGAGCCCTGAAATAAAATCAAGATTTTCGATAGTTGCTTGGGAGTATACACCCAAAAAGAATCCCTGAGAGAGTAGGAGTACACATGCATTGTGTATACTAACCCAGGTGTATTGGGGCCCAGATTTACCATCTGGGGATGCGGGGATGTTTCATCTTTGGTGAAGCGGCAATGCCAAAGCTGAACTTGATTTGAGCTCTGCGGTGAGGCCACATACGAACTTCAGCCACAACTGTCGTCTATGCATCCCAATCGTGCCTGCGATATAAACCATGCGAAGCCCTAGACCTGAGTTATGAGTTGGGGTATAAACCCTGCAAGTTGTAGTTCTGGGTCTAGAAAACTTATGTTTCTAGCGGAGTCCATCCAGCAATGTAGGACCTTGGAAGCGAGCTGCTTTAAAAGCCAAATGTGTACCGCAAGGACCCTGAGGATTTGCAGCGATTTCTTGTTCCCCTTCAGGATTCTCCAGGAAATGCTTTGGAAAGATCCCACATGGCCTTGCAGGCTCTGGTACTCTTCCAAGGAGAAATCCGCGCCGAGTTTGTAGCTGTCCTGGCCACGAGGTACAGAGCACGGCTGCGTTTATTACTAGAACCTGCTCTGTCCACCTTAGTTTAGCTGCATTTCTGGGTCATCGTCCGGGCGCCCTATAAGCCCTAGTTCATTGGCTAATTATGTAGCAGATGAGCTATAATCTTAAGTCCTAGTATTCCCCTTAATAACCCCTACAAAACACTCCCCTATATAATCCCCCTTTCAGTTGTCTAGACTACTCCGCATGGACACACCTGACCTCACCTGGCAATCTCTGTCAAAACGGCTGAACATCGCAAAGGTACCCGCCTCGGTGTCGCCGCTCTTGAAGGTCAAGCCCTTGGCCATCAAACCCCGATGCCCAGCATGTGACTCCTGTTCTTGCAGATGTGTCAGCTCCCACAAAAGCATGTGAACAGCTTTCAGCTGAGTAAAGGCTTTTCCCCTAAAACATAGATCCTATGACCTAAACAGTAGTTTTCATTCTCTTTTCCATTATCCCAATATATCCCCTATATAACCCCCTATAGCTGTGCCTCTGATCCGAGCCCAGCTTGCACCACTCGATGTCACAAGGCTTCTTACCGGAATGCCTCTCCGATCTGTGAGAGCGCTTGCAAGGGAAAGTTCCCCGATGCAAGACATTCCTGTGCACCCCCCTGGAAATCCATTGAACCCGTACGATTTTTCGTGTCATCATGTTGAGCTGCTATGTAAACTCTATGTGATATCTGGGGCACTTCACCAAGCTCAGACAACGAATGGAATTAATTCCATCATTTGCTCTGGGGACCGTCTTGGCGAATGCTGATCCCTCACAAATACAAATAGTAGTTTCCCAAAATAGAGGGACCGAATACAAACCACAAAATATTATATTTCTTATTGACCCCAACAAACTATCCCTCATTTTGGGAAACGCCCATATCTTCTGTGTAGCTATAAAGGATTTAGGGTTCAGGGCTCAACATAAGTATATGGTACATACTTCTGACTCAAAGTAGGGGTATGGGAACCCCTTCGGGCTCTAAGTATATACCATATACCTACATGGACCCTAAACCCTAAACCCTGAAACCTATAAGCCCTAAATCCTAAGCCCTAAGCCCTAAACCCTAAACCCTATACCTTAAGCCCTAAACCCTGAACCCCTACATATATATATATATATGTATATGCCTACATGAACCCTTCGGGACTCATGCAACTCTCTACCCCAAGCCCAAGGAGCCCTGCAAGCTTCTGGGATTGCACAGGGATGTAGGGTTTGGGGTTTAGGGTTTAGGGGATTAGGGCTTAGGGATAAGGTGATTAGGGCTTAGGCATTAGGGTTTAGGGTTTAGGGTTTAGGGCTTAGGGATTAGGGTTTAGGTTTTAGGGCTTAGGGTTCGAGCTTCAAGTTCTTGGCAAACACCAAGCTCCTACGAAAGGCCAACTTTATAAGGCCGCACAACAGTCTGACCAAGGATCCAAGACCACCCAAATCTGACAACCCTAACCAACAGGCTAAACCTAATACACCTTCTAGGATTTAGGGCTTATGGCACGAACCCTCTGGACCCTGAACACTAAACCCTAAGCCCTACACCCTAAACACTCTACCCTACACTCTATACTATATATATATATATACCTACATGGACCCTTCGGGCTAGGAAACGGCTCACTGCATCGTCCTGCTCGAGCTGCGTGCTCATCGCTTCGCGGGGGTCGGGAGCTGGCCTCGCCACGGGGTAAACACATCCCATCCCGAAATGATAATATGAGCTATACTACCCTGAGGCTCCAGTTACCTAAATAGTAGGTTACTGGGCGATGTAACTATAGCGCGGTATATAGAACCCAGTTCCCATTATTTAGGTTACCGGAGCCCCAGGGTATACTATGTTATCCCCCTATACTGGAGAATCAAATGGAAAAGAACATGGAAAACAACATGGAAACTGGGATTGTATAAGGGATTAGAAGGGCTATCGCCTAAACTCCTACTATCCCCCTAGAATACTCCCCTAAATAATCCTCTGAAGTACCCCCTGTAAGGATTTGTCACTATAGATATCTGCCGAATTAAGGTCTAAGGTCAGGGGTTCAGGATTTCGGGTTAAGGGTTTAGTGTTTTGGCTGAAGGCATAGGCAGGTGCCGGGGATTAAGCACTGGAGATTAATCGGACTATCCATGTAGGTATATGGTATATACCAAGGGCCCAAAGGGGCTCCAATATACTTACTTTAAGGGGCGCAATTACATACCTCCCCGCTACAAGAACACTTTGGCTTTTCCCTGCCTAGTTCGCTCAAGCTGTCAAATCCTCCACCACCTCAGAGCAAACATCCCAAAGTCGCTGGACTCTTCTATTAGGAGAATACGCAAAGGGTTTAGGGTTTAGGGGTTTAGGGTTTAGGGTTTAAAGGTTGAATAGGGTTTGGGTTTAGCATTTTAAGGTTTGTACTACCCCAAAGCTCAGAACTCCGGAAGGGCTTTGGGATTTAAATTGCTTGGTCGCAACCTCTCTTCTGTTTGCGCTGCTCTTACAAACAGCGTGAACCGTATATTCTATTGTCCCAATCCGCCCGAATATTGTCCTAAATATTATGAACCAAGACGCGCATCTTTCAGTACCAGTACAGCTTAATGTCTTCATTGGGCGAGTATTTAATGTTACAGGGGTGAAATGGATCATCGCTAGAATCCTAAACTCCAAGTCCTTCGCCAACCTCTACTTGGAGGGTCAGGGGGACTTAGTAAGTAAACCACCCTGAAGGCCACATGATAACCATCATGATCTCCAGTATCAACCTACTTGATAAGTCCCCCTGACCCAAGTAGACCCCACACCCTAAACCCCAAACAAGAACCCTAAACCCTAAACCCTAAACCCCAAACAAAAAACCGAAACCCTAAACCCTATACCCCAAACAAAAAAGTCGTCGCCTTCCCAACAGCTCCGGTCGCAATTTGGGAGCGAGCTCTAGCCTGGTAATAGAGGCTGAGAAGAACCAAGCAGACTATATGCTTTGGGTGTATATTGGGGTTATGTAGGGGTATATAGTATAGGGATGATGGAAAACAAAATAGAAAAGACAATGGAAGCTACTACTAGGGTTTAAGGTTTAGGGATGATTTGGGGGGCTCAGTGGGGGTTCAGTCTAAGGAAAAAGTTTCAAAGTAAAGTATACGTAGCCGTGGACTGGACCCCGAAGCACCCTACATGTATCCTTAAGGGACCCTAGAACCTTCGATCAATTCCATCGTTGAGGCAGTCTCCGTCTACCCCCCAAAATAGCTATAGGACCCCAACTACACGGAAACCCTAAACCCTAAACCCTGAAACAAACCCACAACAAAGGAGTCTGAAGTTGAGGACGAAAAGAACAAGTTGGAATATTCTTCTAGGTTCCCCAGTAACCCATTAGTAATAAGGGTACCCTTTTTCCTACTGTTCAGCTTTAAGAAGGAGACCCCCAAATGAAAAGGGCAAAAGGGTACTACAGAGGTACCTAATCTTTCAAGCTATAACCTATATGCGATAAGTAATTCATCAAATTAGAAGGGTCCTACTAAAACTTGGTACTATGGAAATCTAGGATTCCAGTGATTGCATTATATCCCATTGCATTATACAGCCACTGTGAAAGATCATGCAACGAAAATGTTGAACGATTGACTTTGCTTTGAAACGCGGTTTTCTTTGAGCTTTCGAGGTGCTCCTGTCATCTTACTCTTGAGTTCCGTAATGCTGAACGCATGGCATCTTGAATTGATTGTTGTCCAACTGGGGAAAACAATAGCCAGACTTGTGCAACCAACGTCAATCCAACGGTCAGATGGTGTGTTGTCCCTGCTGTTTCGTCAGGATTGATCTTTGGTAGTCCGCACAACTACATAGGGGAGCTAGTATAAGCAGTACACAATCCTCGTATAGATTGCCACAATCCTTACGCAGCACGAGGGAATGTTACAGTCCCGGAACCTGCTGCAAGGTTGCATGCCTTATCCCCCAAAGTATGCTCTGAATACATTCTGATATAAAGGCTTTGGGGGGGTAGATTGTTATAAAGTCAGAGTCCTGGTGCGCTAGGGTTTATTCTTGTATGCGATCCGGAACCTTGTCGTACGACAGGGAGGCTGAGAATCGCTACTCACAGCACGTAAGGACATGAAAGTGAATAAAACATGCATGGCAAGAGGGACCCGGGCTTATAAATGCTGCTTACGACATTATAGGGTCCATAGAGCGGTTTGATGTGCGAAAGACATCCCCGTAAAATCCATCCCTGTAATGTACCTCTAAAATTCTCATATAACAGCCGCATCAGCCCCCCCCCCAAGTTCTACCCCTAGCTCGCTATTTGCGCTTTATGAAAAAAAGCTTTCTGTACCATTGTTAAATAACCTCGATATAGCCAGGGGTTGTGCAAGCAAGATGCGCCAGTAGCGCTTTGAATTTCTCCCACTGCTGCTCCTCGTGACAATCGTTCTGCAACAAACATGGTAGCTGTTTCCATTTTCTTTTCCATTATCCCAATATAACCCCAATATAGCCTAATATAACCCCAAAAAAAACCTGACATAACCCCAAAATAACCTTAATAGAACCCCAATATAACCCTCATATAACCCCGATATAACCCTAATGTTTTAGGGTTTGGGGCCTGGCGCGACATAGACGGTGCGAGCCCTTCTTGGTTACCTCTTACACTGCAGCGCCAGTATTTTGGGGAACAAGCACGGTACAACACAACATAGGACCCTTTGCCTTGCAATCCAACATGGTGGCATACACCTCAAAGGAACATTGTCCTACATACAAGGCCAAACCTCACACATACTTGAAGGCTGATGCAAGTCCCATGCTTAGAGCCGATGCCGATACCCCATCCCGACTCGAAATCATGACCGCCCCCATCCAACCACTGGATGCATTTCGCTTGGGCTGTTTCAAGGGAAACAGAATGCATCCAGGCAGGCCTTCACCTGCTTCCGTGCTTACAACATACTACAACGATCAACCACCCCGTCGCTACAAGGAGAGGCCCAAGGGTCTGTAGGTTAGTGAAGTTATAGTCCCCCTTAAGTAGATAGAATATGGCTTTGAGTATATTATATTAAGATCCCCATATACCCCATATTCTATCTACTTAAGGGGGGCTAGAATGGTAGGGACGACATGGCTTTTAGAGATTAGCAATATACGTACTTTGTTCTCCTGAGGCTCCTTTCAGACGCACTTGCTGGTTTGTCCCCGTTGCCCCTCTGAAACTGGACATGCACCAAGATGCACCCTAAACCCTAATCCCTAAACCCTAAACCTTAAACCCTAAACCCTAAACCTTAAACCCTATAACTTAAACCCTAAACCTTAAACCCTAAACCAGCCAGGGCCAGTATCCCGTAGAGCTGGCTAGGTGATGCCCTTACATGCCAACATCTCGGCGACTTCCCTACTTAGGGAGGCTGATGATAAGTAAACTTACCCTTCTTTAGCTAGGAATGTAGGAATGGATCATTATAGTAGTCCCTATAACCCATGATAGTTTCCATTTTTCTTTTCCATTCTTTCATTCCCAGCTAACCAAAGGCCAGTAAAGTGCAGTGAAGCTAGCCTCCCCTAACTGCTCGGCAAACAGGGCTGCGCATGGCTGTCTACCTGCTTGAAACTTGGTCCCTGCCCAACTGAGTGGGCGGCACCTCGCCGAAATTCTCGGAAACATACAATGAATGCCGGGTGGTGTTCGCTAGTTTCTCCCACCTCACACATTCGTTAGGCGACGGCATCAACGCCGCGAACCCCGGAAGCCCCGCCTCCTGCTGTCCAGATTTAGTCATCCACCGGCGCGCAGCCCGAATCCCTACACATTCTTACGTTTTGAAATTTGGGGCTGAAGTTGGCCAGTCAAGCGGTAAGCAGTGTATTCACCAACCTTAAAGTGCGCATAAACCATGTAGATCCCCAGATTAATCAGGCTGACAATAGTACTCGCCATTGCACAGCCTATTACCCCAACATCCAAGACGGCCATGCAGCTGCGCGCTCCCTGACTCAACCAAAAGGATCCGGATACACCTTTTCCGAACCTCTGTCGGGAATGTATATTCCTTCATCCCGAAATGGCACCCCCTAAAGCTACCCCGACGGCGAATGAGGAACACCTTAACCCGATGATACCGCAATTCCTAGCAAACATAAGGCTGGTCTGCACGGAGGTGCATGACTTGCTCCATGCACAGTACTTTCTCTACCCCTCTCCTCGCGTGGGTAGCCTCGCTTCTCAAACGCGTGGTCCAATATTTGACTGAAGTTGCTGCCGTGCTGTGACTCCAGCATCTCCATCTGCTTCTCCTGGGGTCTAAGCTGTATACTATATAAGGCTCAGGAAGAAGAATGAAGTATCAGAAGCAAAACATCTAATCGTGAATGCTGACAATGCCATAACAACGCTGACAATAGTGGTAATATCACTGCTCGCAAAGAAGAACACTGAGAATCATGAGCCACATGCAAATAGTAGTTTTCCCAAATAGGGAGAAACCCAAAATAGACAACAAGATTCTACAAACCTTAATATATGGACCCCTCACAAATGTACCCCTAATTCTAGGAAACCCCACAGGTCAGATCATCGGATGTCAACGGGACTTTGCAGGTGCGTAGGTTATACAGAGGGAGCTCCAAGAAAATCCCCAAATCTAAGCCCCGTACATTGGGATCTAAAAATTTAGAGGGGTGATGTAAAGGAACCCTATGTCTCCCAGAAAGTGCGCTGCGTTGGTTGCCTATGGATTGCTGATTTAGGGTTCAGCCTTTTGGCTTCCCGGCTCAGGCCTTTTGGGGGGGGGCAATATAATTTAAGTGCCTTTTGTTGAGTCTCTTATGTTGAATGCTTTAAGAGCACACCCTGTAGTGAGGGGAGGGAGGGGGGTGTCAGGACTCTGTGGTCCTTTAGATCTTGTGCTTTGTTCGGGGTAATAGCACATCGAATCCCACCAAGCAGCTTTTCTAATCTACCCTTCTGCCCACCCCAAAAATCTTCTACTAAAGCAACCCGATACAGCAACACAGACTGGAGTGTGACTTGAACCACGAGCTACCCAGGACTATAGGTCCTCTATCAATTGAACTCCAAGTCCCCAATAGCTTCGCCGCATGATACCACTATAAAAACCGAAATGATTCCAGAATCAGCATTGCCGTCACGTGGTGGATCCCTAGGTCCTTAGGTTTCAAAAGGAAAGAGGAGTTCTTTGGTGGTATGCCCTGAAATGTGAGGAAAGCCCTTTGGCGATGAACAAGTCATCTGATGGCCCCCTTTCAGGAAAGGCATGTCTCCGAGACAGAAACCTGGTAATCTTCAGACTATCACTGAGAGGGGCCCGAGACCCAAAGTCCAAATCATGACGAAGCTCAAATGGAAAGGGGATGTTGTCCATCTGCACAAAACCATGCTCACCATGGTGCCTTGGTGTGACATCACCCAAAACTCAACAAAGGGAGTGGTCTTACTGTCCTGGGGGGGCTCCGCTTCGTGTTGGAGGAATCTCCATACTGCAGTGTGCGCCCATTTTGGCTTCCCTCAACTCTGAAAACTATCAATTCAGCTGAGGAGAGTTTTGACTCGGACGACAACAAGGGCCGGTAGCTTCCTGGTCTTCTCTCCGATTCATGTGGGGTATGAGAGCTTATGAGCAGGCCTCTGCGTGCGTGCAAGTTTTCTATGGTTGAGCCTGGATATTCCTTAAATCCGCACAACCGTAATCAACGCTTCAAGAATGGGTTCTCAAAACAACGTAGAAGCCGTAGCCACCATGGCAGCTTACTGGGGGTCACGCCAGGGGCCGAATCTCTCAATACCGGGGCTTTTAGCAAGTATCATGGCTATAAACCCCATGCGGGGCCTTGCAACTGCTGACTGCAACATAGGCTACCAAGAATTGTTACAACACTGCCATGTAGTCGACGAGCAGCAGCAACAAACCGACAAATATAATGGAACATCATGGGCTGTGGTGGCGCAAGCTGAAGACGGACTACGCTCACTGACAGACCAACAACCCTCGTGACTAACCCCAGAATTCCGTTGTGTTTTCATGTTGTTTGCCATGTGATTCTCCGTTATTGGGGTGGGAAGCCCCCAGCTGAACCTTCAACCCGAGGCGCTTTTCAATCATGAATGGCACAGGCACTAGCTTCGGCGGGACCACAGCTCGTAGCCTTTCGCTGTCCCGTGGGCCCAGGAAGAACCTGTGTCGACGGCTGGGGTATTCTGGCTTCCTGACTCGTTCCTAGTACGGAATATGGGAATCCCTACTAAGAGCCAGTAAACTTCCGGGTAAGGTTTTCTCATGGATTTGCTTTTGGCAGCTTACCCTGGAAGGGGTAGCCGGTTAAAAATTCGGCTTCAGGCTGATAAAGTTTAGGGTTTATAGGGTTTAAGGTTCATGGTTTTAGGGTTAAGGGTTCGTTCAGGGTATAGGGTTTTAGGGTTTGGGGTTTTAGGTTTTTAGGGTTTGGGGTTTTAGGGTTTTCGGGTTTAGGCTTTCAAGGCCATAGGCTGTAGGTTGGGAAAAGAGGCGGCAAATTTCAAGGACCTAGGCTGTTTGCTGTAGTCCACAAAAGAAGTGTTCCTCTGGTTCGTCTACCATCCCTGGGTATTCCCAAAACCCCAAACCCCAAACGCTATAACCCCCTGATACAGTAGTAGTTTCCATGTTCTTTTCCATTATCCCCATATAACCTCAATATAACTGGTGTTACCTAATGACCTACATATCCATGAGCTTGCGCCATTGTGTTGAGTTCTGGGGAGATCTAGGTACCAGGATTATGATGTGGAGCCTTGCTTTGGGAACCCACGGAGGATCTTGTTGTTCCGAAAGTTAATGAACTCCACCCTAAGCATAGGCAGGCACATTCAGAAATGCTGGTGATATCTATTACTTGTGATTATGAAGGACTATCTATGGGAGATTACTTGGTCAAAACTTGGACTGTCCCTACCTAGCCCTAAGCTAGAAACTGAACCTCCACCTGCATAAGCCGAATCGGTTGGGGATTTGTTTCTAGATTGGGTCAGGTCCCACCCAGAAAGAGTGGTATAATCGGAATGAATAGGTACCTGAGATATTTACCAGTACCACTTGTGCACTCTATCCGTGGTTGGGACGCAAGTATCTATACATGTGTGTAAAAGAAGGTTATACTTCTCGCAGAGATATACTGGTGAGACTTCACCCACATGATAATTTCTATCCCGATCTTAATCCTTCAAAGACCGCAATAATCTTTTTGTAGTCCCTGTAGAATGTTGCCCATAGGGCCCTGTAGTTACCCTAGTTTAAACACTTCCCTTTCAAATCCTAAACCGCAACCCTAACCCCAACCCTAAAACCCCAACCCTAAACCCCAGCCCTGAGCCCCAACCCTAAATCCTCAACCCCAAACCCTAACCGGAAGCCATCTTTTAAGACTTCCCCCCCCCACATGTTGTAGGCTGTCTCCATGGCCCTCATAAGGTTGCTCGAGCCAACCAAGTCCAGCTTGGGATATCCAATGTCCGCCAGATGCGTCAAAAACTGGCGTCCTCAGTTCAGGGTTGTGGGTTTGGTCATTAGGGTTTAGGGATTCGGATTTAGGGATTAGGGATTAGGGCTAATGATTAGGGTTTAGGAATTAGGGTTTAGGGATTAGAGTTTAGGGTTTAGGGATGACGGTTTAGGGATTAGGCTTTAGGGCATGAGAAGTCCGAGTACCTTAGCTCCACAATTCCTAATGCTGAGTTGGGCACCTGAATCTTTGGGTGTCCCCCTTTGGGGGCTCCTGTAGGCATTCTGCTGATAAACTCCCCCTTGATCTTCTTCAGGGATGCCTAAACCCCTGCAACTTGCAACCCAAAACCTAAACCCCTCCATCCTAAACCCTCAACCTTAAACCCCACAACCCGAAACCATTGGGATCCTTCAGGATTACGGTGAAGGGTACCCCAAGGCTCTTGAACCCCTATAATGGGTCCCAAGCCTTAGCCCCCAAAGCCCAAACCTTCCCCCAGAAAGCGCCACATGAGCTATAGTCTAAACTCCTAGTATCCCCCTTTAATATCCCCTATGGTAGTCCCCTATATAATCCCCCTATATAACCCCCCTTTAAGGAGTTTAGCCTATAGCTCACATAGCCCTAGGAGCCTTAGGGTAAGAAGTCTCATCATGGCTAGGCTATATGGGCATCTATGAAAACCAAGGTCCGGGCATAATAATGAAGGGCCCATACACTTTCTGACTATGCCAGAGACACTGTAAGTACAAACTCATAATCCCGAACCACGGAGAAGTAAGTCTAGCTTTAATCGTCAGATGTCCTGCGGCTTGAGACTGCGATGCGGCACAGGTCGTCAAGAAGGGATCTTGGTAAAGACCATGCAGTGGGATGATTCCTCGGTTGTTGTTCATTTAGGCTTTAGGGTTTGGGCTTTAGGGTTTCTAAAGCCCCCCCAAACCTACTCTAGTAAGGCCTCATACCTTCACCAAGGCCTATGTTTCAACCTTTCGTTGGTGGATCTTATTCTTAGTACTAAAAAAAGAGCATAAGCACAAGCTTCTTGGGCAGTTTCCCTAGCTTCCGGGGGGGGTATATAACTGGCTCTAGATGGGGACATCCTACTTATCTATCGGCCTATATTCGCTTTTGGGCACCTACTGAAGTATGGCAGGCTTTCCCTAAACCGACCCCAATTTGGGGCGAGGTCACGGCAGTTTGATTGGCCAATTGGTCATGGCAGGATGATCTAAGACATGATCACGCAGGTATCGCTAGCATTCTACGGAGAGCTTGCTGATTCTCCCCGGAAACGTCTGACAAAGTGACGTCGTCATGTTCTAGTTTGTCTCATGGTGGGCCCACACGAGTCTTCAAGTGCTGACGGTATCAAACCCGAACCCCTGCATAAACTGCAAAGCCTTGTTCTGACAAGAACTCAGCTTCCGCCGCAGCAGTCACTCGCCTGCGCATGGCGGGGTTGGAATTTGCCATCTGAGCTACAGTCAATATTTGCTACATAACTTAATGGACATAGGTTCCTTATTAGGGATATCTTAAGGACTATACTAAACTACAAGAGGGACCCCTATCTCCACTGTTAAGGGTCCCTTAATCAGGCTAATATTGACAGTAGCTCATCTGGCATTCCGTAGGGATTTTGCCAAGAATAGGGAGCCTTCGCAAGCCTGGAGATGAACAGGAGATTGTGGGATCGCCCTTAGCAAAGCTACAGAACTTGCTTTTTGAGAAACATAGGCACTCCAAACACAAGTATGCGGAGAATTCGTGTTTTTGCTGCAAAGGTGATCTGCACTGGCAAACAGCACGGTTTATTCATACTTCTCTGGCTATCTAGTAGTGCTTTCAGTAGTAGTACTACTGTTGGTGGTTTTTTGTCGCCATGCCAAATCGCCTCGTCGTGGTTTTCGCATTCTGCATGAATCAAAATTTTGCAGTGGCGGCTCTAACATCATGGGCTCCTTACCACCCCCTATACTACACACCCACCCCAGTTCGCCCTTCATTACGGGGCGATTTGTGAATTTAACCCGCATGTCACACCGTCATCGTCAGCGCTATCTCCGATCCTGAGCCCCCTGAACCCCAAAGCTTCAATCTCCGAGGCCTCACAGCTCTGCTTGCATTGCTGCCCCTTCTTGCCCATGAAGGCATGAAGTCCAGTATCTGAGCGGAAGCGCCGAACTTGCGTGGTGCACCTGGAATGGCTCGCAAACGGGGTCACACATGGCGGGTTCCAGAAAATCTAGGCCCCTTATTGGGGTCCCAAGATTGCGGGTTCATACTATATCACTGTATCGAAAGAAGATGGCGTCTGGACGATTCTGGACAGGCTTGGGGAACTGAAACAGGATGCTTTAACAAAATTAGCCTCTCCTCTATTAGAAGCTTAAGATACACTCCAAAGCCTCTGTCATGAACCAAAAAGCGCCTGTCATATTAATCGTACGATGTTGGAAATATTCATGATCGAGGGGGAGGATGAATTCTCAGAGGCGGGAGGCCTTCAACCCTAAACCCTAATCTGGCGGGCGGTGCTGAACCCAGGAAAGCACGCTGGAGATGATGATCCCAAACCCTGGGGTCATAACATGGCCTCCTGTGAAATTCTGATGTCATTTTCCCGTGGTCCGGGATACACGGAGGATGCTTGCTTGGGCTTCCTCTTTAAGGACTGCAAGCAGAAGCCTGAAGCAACATGATACATCTGCAAAGCCCCTACGGCAGAGGTCTTGCTCAGTCTGGTTGCGTCGCGCTTTTTTCAAGCTGTACACAAAGTAAACTGCGGAGGCAACCCTCCTGGACAGTAGGGACTGTAACACAGTAGTGTCTGAAAGTGAGCCATAGTCTCACATTCAAGTATTCCTATAAATATCCCTTATAGTAGTCCCTTGCTTAATCCCCTATATAACGCACCTTTAGCGAGTTTAGACTGTAGCTCAAGTAGACTACTACTCAGGAGGTCAGCCTCTCCCTGCAGCTATGCCCACACCCAAGATAGTCCCACACCCAAGATAGTCACTAGTCATTCTGCAGCAGATATGGCAGTGACCCTCGTTAATGGAGACAAGGGTGTGGGGGAGTGGATCCTACAATCATCCCTATATAGCCCCATATATACCGAAATAAACCCTGAATTCACTGTCCCTTTCCCCCGTAAGCATCTAGGGAAGCTTCATCTACTCAGCAGCGCTACGCTACATCGCAAGAGTTGAATGAATGGCAGAAGGCAAGAGACGCTGCTTGGAAAGGCTTAGTAAGTAGGTAAATAAGCCTATAAGCCCTTTGATACCCCTAATTATCCCCATTATTAACCTACTTACTAAGTCCCCATGATACTAAACTCTAAACCGTAAATCCTAGACTATAGTCCCCATGACCCTCCAAGCCATTATTAACCTATCTACTAAGACCCCACGACCCTCCAAGTAGGATAATGTGGCCGTGCTGCTGATAATGTACCTAAACGAAGTTACCAGAACAAGAAAACCCTGTTATTTACTATATACCCATACCATGGTAACTTAAGCCCTAAACACCAACCCTATATACCCGACACCCTAACTTTAGCTTAAGCTCCTCAACCGCAAGTCAGCATATGATCCCACAATCCCTGCGCATCCCACGAGGAGTTCTCAAGATATCTCGTTTGAGCCGTAGTCTTAGCTCCTGGTATCCCCCTTGGTACCACCTGTAGTTGGGTTTAGGGTTTAAACCCCCAGACTCTCCCTTAGTAACCCCTATAGTAGTCCTGTACATACGCCCTTGTATAGCCCCCTTCAAGGAGTTTAGACTACAACTACAGCTTTGCCTCAAGATTCAAGCCCTAAACCCTCCTAACCCAAACATACCCAAACCCTAAACCCCAGACCCGGAACCCTGTAACCCTACACCCTAAGCCCCAAACCCTAAACCCTAAACCCTAAACCCTAAACCCTGAACCCTGTAACCCAAAACCCCAAAACCCTAAACCCCAAACCCTGAACCCTGTAACCCTAAACCCCAAACCCTGAACCCTATCAAGATCTGGTTCAGCCACGGCACACCCCTGGTGCCTTGGCAGGGTCAGCCTCCTCGTTGTGGATCTCGTAGAAGCCTTTGCTCTCTTCACCCGAAGGGTTCATGTAGGTATATGGTATATACTTAGGACCCTAAGAAGTTCCCATATACCTACTTTAAGGCCGAAGTATATACCATATAGCTACATGGAGCCTTTGGGTTATTTGTTTCTCCGCAGGTTCTAAAATCTCATGAGATCAGAGACGTTTCGCTCCATTTCTTGGTGGGATGTTTGCAAGGGGTTGAAGGTACCAGCAGGAAGATTAATGGCCCTTCAAGCCGCACAACGACATCCCCTGCAATACAACGGCGGGCCGTAACATTCACCTGTTGCTGCTCAGGTGCCAGTGAACGTGTCTGGCCCGGTGGAATGAATCTTGTACTCGTCCTTAGCCAGAGTGCGTACACATCTTTTGCTGCGGAGAAGAGCCAGTGGCATTTCGTGGTGAGTCACTCTCTGCCACGTTGTAATGGCTCGCTTAAGGTCTTTCAACAAACCGCAGAGGCAAGGGGAGCCTCCTGACCCACTCGTACTCGAAAAGAACTACTTCAGGATGCCCGCTCAGGAGCAATCTTACCCATCCTAATTAGCCTATGCCTACATGAGATGGGTTCGGAAGGTACATTCATCTCCCAAATCATCCATCCATGCACTGATCTTCATGGCTAGCCTCATCATGACCCCAATATAGACTACAAAATACTGCAGCCTTTATGATGAAAGCCCCCAAAACGCTACACCTAATTTGAAGACCCCACCTGTCCTCACAGTCATCCCTGGAATCCTGGGCTTTGCAGACGGGAGTCATCAAGGAACGCCTCCTTGCTGAAGTTGTGTCCAAGTCGAGCCCTCAGGTTAGGGTTTAAGGTGGGTGGCTGTCAAAATTGTGATCACTTTTGGGTACCCTAAATATTAGGTGCCGTGTTATGATAGTGATCCCAAAAGGGACCATCATTTTGACAACCATCCAGGTTTAGGGCTTAGGTAGTTGCAGGTACAAGTACTAGTACAGGTGATGATTGCAGTAGGGATAGCAGTACAGTAGCGGCAGTAGCTAGTAGCGGGCGCGCTAGATGTAGCATTAGTTGCGGCCGTCATTGTTGTCATTGCGTCTGGCGTAGCAGCAGGGGGCAGCAGAACATCCTCACCCAGGATCTCCCAGGAGAACCAGAAGACAAAGACAACAACAAGCAAGAATAACAGACTTGTTTCAATACCTTGCCCTGCGAAGCCTAAGTCAACTTTCATGCCCATGTGAACGCAAGAAGGGATCCAAGCAGACTTACATCCACCCACCAAAGCCTCCGCATAAAACATCGCTTCTGATCTCTTGACCTGCAGAACAACACTAAGACACTTCCGTTCCAAAACTTTAGAAGCAAAGACAGGGAAGCTGAACATGGGAGCTTCTTCAGATTATGCCCCTAAAGCGACGCATGGAGTACTACATTGGGTTTAGATCTTCACCCTAATAGTACTTGGAGGGTCAGGGGGACTTAGTAAGTAGCTTAATAACCGTTATAAGCCATAGAATAACCCCAGGTATCCCCATTATTAACCNNCCCTAAACCCTAATCCCTAACCATCTTGGTTTGACGGGCTCAGCGCCGAGGAGCTCCTCCGCAGGGCCCCCGTTGATGGCCCCGGGCACAGCAAAGTGGCGGCGGGTGGCGGCCTCTAATTTAAGGCTTACCCTAGGGCTCCAATGTAGTTCCTTTTTGGGTTTGTTATGGTTTTTGGGTAAGGGATTAGAATATACTACCCAAAGAGGAACTACATAGGAGGGTCTGGGTAGGGTACTGCCCCCAGCCAGTAACAGTCTATACTAGGGGTCCTATTAAGGGCTCTATATAACCACAGTATGATTATTATCCAGCTGTTACTGAGGGGGGGGCAGTACCCAACGTTTAGGGCCTAAACCCTAAAGCCTTTTAAGCCCCAAACCCTACACCCTAAACCCCAAGCCCCAAACCCTTAAACACCAACCTTCCAACCCCCAAAGCCTAAACCTTAGACCGCAGAAACCCCAAACCCCAAACCCAAAACCGCGTGGGCTTCGTAAGGACTCCTGGAGAGGTTGGGGTTTCGGGTTTATAGGGTTTATAGTGTTTTAGGGTTTAGGGTTTGGTGCTTAAGTGCGCTCAACAGGGCTAACGGTGAAGGTTCACTTCTGAGGACTTGGGGCCTAAGTAAGGTCTTCGCTGTAGGATTCAGAAGGCGAGGCATAGGGCTTAGGGTCTGGTTGGAGTTCACAGCTGAGTTTTTGGGACTATTCTCAGTAGCTATGACTAAACTGAAAAGCTGCAGGACATAGGACAAGCATATCTCGGCCGTGGCCTGTTTACTTCTGACCCTGGGGATCCAAGTCTAGAAAGAATGCCCACTTTGGGCCCTAAAGTCTTGACAGAGTACTTCTTTCCCTAAATCCTAAACCCCTAACCCTAAACCCTATAAATCCTAAACCCTAAATCCTAAACCATAAGCCCTAAATCCTAAACTCTAAATCCTCTTAGGATCCTCGGATGAACGCGGCTGATGTTGAGGGGGTTTGGGGGCTTGGGTTTGAACGGCTTCGGGCGAAGCATTGGCATGGCATAGCCTTCCGGACTTATCTCCATTCGGGGTGTAGAGTTTACGGTTTAGGTCCATGTCGGGTTTAAGGTCTAGGGTTTAGGTCTGTTTGGGGTTTAGGGTTTTAGGTCGATTTAGAGTATAGTATATAGGATCTAGGGTTTTAGGGCTTAGGAACTTCAATCCTGAATCACCTATCCTCACTAGCTTAAACAATGACTCGGGTCCACTACTCATAGGGAAGACCCCCGAACTGCGGATGTCAAAGTCACTTCCCGCTCATGTTGAAAACACGCCGGCCTAGCCCTCAAAAAAAACCATGGGTCAACTGTATCCGGGGTAGGCGGGGGCGGTGTTCGATACTCGGGGTAAGCCATCAAGTCATTAACCGAGGGACCATGCATTTCCAGAAAGCCCTAAAGCCCCCATAATATCCGATCAGCTCTAGACATCGCCTCGAGTTCCGGACGCGTCTCTTCAAAAAGACGATGGGCAAGAGCGGGGTCCTGGCTTGGAGTTTTTTCTTTTGAACGCCCCTTTTACTCACGGTTACTGCTCGTAAAGCTCCCATTGGAACGGGCTGGCTGCATACAGCAGTCCCAAACTTCAACACTCTACCCAGCCATGATTCGGGTGGTCTCGAAAGCCTGTAGGATCTGACTACCAGTTTAGGGATTAGGGTTTTTCTGTTTCAACCCCTCGGACTTTTACGTCTGCCTGCGGCGGGTTTAGGGTTTGGGGTTTAGGACTTGATTAGGGTTTAGGTTTAGGGCTTAGGGTTTGGGGCTTCAGGGTTTAGGGTTAAAGGGTTAAGGTTTGCCTAACACCTGTATGAAAGGGACTATACAGAATGCATCCCGGTTGTTCTATACACCTATAGACCCTTGCAGGGGTTATCTAGGGGAATGTAGGGCTATGTGGGGCTATTACGTGGAGAATCAAACCCAACAGAAAATGGACAACAATGAAACGGAAACCGGAGTCGGATTTCTCAAAAGCATAAAATAGTTTCGGCTTTTAGGCTTGTAGGGCTTAGGGTTAGTCAAAGCAAGGGGCTGTCGGGATGCTAGGGCTACGTAGGGAAAGTGATTGTTAGGGTCCACATGAAGAACTTACATGCAAGCTTTGTTTTGAGAATCTACCATGTATGATGCGGATGCAGGGTATAAGAGTTTGCAGGGTTTAGAGTTCAAAGATTTAGGGCTCAGGTACAATGCGAAGGGTTCAAACCAACACAATAGCTTAGGGTAACGTTTAGGTGATTTGAACAGGGTTTCGGGTCATATCATACTCGACGTTATGTTAGGGTTGGCAGCGATATGTTGCTCACTATTGGGGCGCCTGCACGATGCAGGTTTTACCGGGCTTTCTGAACATAGGCTTGTCTCGCGGCTTGCACTTTTGGGCACTTGAGGGTTAAGGACGACACAAGCATTTCATGAAAGCCCTCTGGGAGTTTACATACGGTGGTCCCATGTCACCCTAAAGCGTAAACTCTCACCCCTGCAGATCTTAACTCTAATTCCTGAAGCCAAACCCCACACCAAAATCCCAGCACCCTGAACCTTCAAAGCACAACCATTGCCAAGGAAAGCTCCTTGGTGCATTTGTACTGAAGGATATTTGCACACGACAGGCCGTGCCTGACGACTGAGTTTAGGGTTTAGGGCTTATGTTAGATGGACCACCCGTGTAGTGGTATAATAAGAATCTGGGATATATCATCACCATAATTAGTTGCTCATATCCACTATCACTGGGTGTGGGGTCCACCTCAGTTTTATCAGTTGGGGTTGGGGAGTTTAGATATTTAAGGTTTCAGACTTTAGGGTACGCAGCAACACAACTGCAATAAGGGTAGGCAGTCATGGTTACGAGTTTCTGAAGGTCGACAAACGGCGAAATTAGGGCGTCAGGTTTGCAAGGTTAGCCTGCAGGATCACCTCTGAACAACACAAGAAATCTCATGCAAATGACATAGCCAACAACACAATGGTAAGCTTGCTGTCGCAGCCTTACATAGTACATATTGACTGCATCAATGGGTCACACTTTTTTTTTGCCGAAAGCTTAGACATCCACAGATCCAATGCCGAGCTGCCGGACCCAAAACATGCGGATCTTGAGTGTCTTCGTCCGCTTCGTCACAGGCTGTGACGTGAGGCGGTACGCAGGGATTGCGCTCAGCAGCAACAGCGGCAGAAGGGTTCTGGCATGAAACAGCTTCATCCACGAGAAGCCCATGGTAGCAGACCCTTTCAAGATAGACGTCCCAGCAAAAGCGCGCAAAGAGCCTCAAGAACACGGAAGTGGAGAAAAGCGCAGACAGTAGCTACGTTTGGAAACAACAAAAGGCTTGAACCAAAGGCAGCAGCAGTCTCGCATTTCTCCTGTTCAAAGCAGGTCCCTGGTATGGACCTCCTACACCCCCTGGTATACACCCCGTACATGGCTTATCATAGCTTCAAGTGTCCCGATAGTCCCTCAGAAGCAAGCCAGCAGGTCACGTCAACCCCTTGCCATAGAAAGAAGCCTCTCCCTCTGGAACTACACACTTTACTGGGTTGGCCCTTGGAGCCCCCCAAAAAATACGGGGATGTAGAGTCCTTCTGCAACCAATTAGAGGGAAAGCATGTCAATATCCCAGAGGCCAAGCCAGCTTAAATAAGCAACATGCCTTGTACAGAGACATGTTTCAAAGGTATATGGCTCACCTGGGAGCAGCTCAAGGAGTCTCTATGCTAGGCCTACGCATAAAGTTCATACAGGATTGGCTGCATCCCGGCGGGAGTTGGTTTATGGTTCAGATGGCCTGGAAACGTGTTTGTGAAACCTCTGCGCGCTCTCTGTTCTTCTTCAATGGGTTATGCCGGTTCTGCAGAGCTCAGGTCTCTCTCTCTCCCTCTCTGTCTGCCTGTCCGTCTCTGAGAGTCAGTGAGGTTGCACTGCCGGCCGGCTCAATTTGCGGACCCTCAGGAAACTTGCAAGTACTTTCAACATATTTAGCCCCAGTCATGGTAGTCGTAATCATAGTAACAATGTAGTAATGATGCTAGCGTACCTGATGTGCTGCACCACATGCAGAGACCTTGCGCAGAGACAAAGAATTTACAACAGGTTGCATGTAGGAGGACCCCCACCCTGTAATAGTGGTACAATAGGAATATAATGGGACCCTGCTATACCTGATCCTGTTCTCATATAGTAAGTATATGGTACATACTTAGGGCCTAAAATGGTTCCCATAGACCCACCCGTACCCTAAGGCCCAAGTATATACTATATACAACATAGCTACCCTAAACTCTGAACCCTCAATCCAATACCAAATAATTACACTGATCCTTTGGGATTCACAGACATGTTGACGACCATTCTGGCTTGCAGTGCCAACTTGAATAAACCACAGCTTTGCTTCGACGGATCCCGAACACCCAAAAATCCACAGCAGCAGTTCATGGGGCATGGGGACATCTAAGCCCTCAACCCTAAAGCCTAA
>CAJNIZ010040558.1:46184-64179 GCA_905231905.1 Symbiodinium pilosum
TTAACAGCAACCCAGTAAAGGGCTGAAGCTCGGGGAGTCGAGAGGCTGGGACCCTGAGATGCAGTGCCCCTTCCAATGTAATAATGAGCAACCCCAACCGTTGAACGACCCACTGACCTTACATGTGGTCCCCCTATGTACGGGGATTGGGGTGGCATGGGTGTTCAATATCAAAGGGAGGGGTTGTTTGTTGCTTTATCCGCACGATTAGTTCTCAGCCCAAAAGGCTTTGATTCTACATACTTTGGGGGTCCAGGTAGGGACTGGGCTCCGATATGCCTCTTGAGGATTCTGTCGCAGGCCATCACTGGTGGAAATACATTTTTACGCGGTTTAGGGTTTAGGGTTTTAGGGTTTTAGGCTTTAGGCTTTAGGGTTTTAGGGTTTAGGGTTTAGGGTGGTAGGAGTGTGGTCTTTGGTTGCTATAGAACACCCGCATCAGAAATCGTGGCCGCAGCCTTTGCAACTTCAGTTTGGGAACCTACTGTGCGTTGACTCATAGGGCCTTTGATCATGCCTGATGCTGCAGTACTTTTGGAAGCCTTTCCTATGTCCAGTCCTTAGAAGTATAAATAGTCCTAACATACCTCTGACCTCAAAATCGACACGTGCAAAACCTCCGGATTGATGGCGGTCGTGCCTTCTCTGCGGCCCGATGAATCTACTCGCACCTGGTGCGGTTCAAAAATTCGGAATCCCCGCGGGAGGGATGCTTTTTTTTGTCGGTTCAACCAAGAAAAATGAAATTACCGAATCAACAAAATACCTGCAAACAAACTGCAAACTTACTCTGCAGGATTCCCAAATAATGAATACGCTACTCATATGAGGTTCTTACAGCCCAGGCCGCATCCTTCTTGGACTGTGGCTGCGAGAAAGACGCATTGTTGAGTGGTCGTGGAATGAATGCCTCCAAACAGTTGATGACACGCTTAATCACACACTGTAAGTTGTACATGACATTCTCGAACGTTGTGCGTTAGAGATGCGTTTGAGATCACTGCTCTACTACCTGGCACGCTCATCTGAAAACTCTAAGGTCTCTGATTAGGATTGGATGCAAGAAGACGGCTCGCGGTTGGAGTGTTTCTTGGATAGCCGACCTGTGAATCTACATGAGGAGCTACCCACGTGCGTGCCGACCGCTTGCACCATCATCCCCATGCCGTCCTTTCGCCACACGGGCTTAGGGTTTAGGGGTTAGGGAACATCATCCCCTCCTGCAGTAATAAGCCCCTGCCCCAAGCTGCTAATAATGAACACGCCCGAAATGATGCAAGTGCATGTTAGAGCGAATATTTATTGGGGGCTGGAGAGGGTTATTAGGTGCAGCAGATCAGTTCCTGTACATTGTACCCCCCAAACCTTACATTGGCAAGCGCAACCACAACGCCAGTCCCTTAATTACCAAGGGCCCTCACATTTCAAGCTCCAACACCCCGAACCTTATCCTAAACCCTGACCCTTTATAATCCTAAACCCTAAACCCTAAATCATTGAAACCCTAAACCCTTTTAACCCTAAACCCTAGGCCAGAAACGCCCTCCCAAACCTCCCAAAAACAAGAAAGCCAAAGCCCGTAGCCCGAAGGCCCTGAAAGCACACAACTCCGGGATTGGCACGCATAAAACTCCAGGTGCAGCTGCTTCATCCTTGGGGAGGGAGGAGGGTAGAAAGGGTTTCGGGTTTTAGGGTTTAGGATTTTAGGGTGTAAGGTAGGGTTTAAGGTTTTAGGACTTTAGGCTGTAAGGTGTAGGGGTTTTAAGGGCTTAGGCAACCCGATTACTAATAGGGATGGGGGCTTTGGATCCCGATAATTGGGAATCAAATGGAAATCAAATAGAATTAATTCTGGAGACATGTTTTGCCTGTGAGCAAGACAGCAATTCTCTATGGGAAATGGGGTCTCACCCAGTTCGCGGACTTTGCTTTCTGCACTCCTGCTCAAGATTTAGCTGATACACTTACCCTAAGGGTCCAAGTACGCAATAATCATATACTTACCACAAACATGTACTATAATTACTATTAACCTAACCCGAAGTACTTCATCATTAGGTACATGGACCCTCTGGGTTATAGCTAAACTGCAGTCTGCCGTCCTTGCAGATGCTGAAGCGCTCCAGAAGAGGGTGGACGAAGGCATCCATAAGGAATTCGTCTTCCTGCCGCTAGCAAAGCCAATTTGTAGGGGCCCAGACTTCCAAAAGCACAGAAACCCAAATGGTCCATGTAGACATATAGTATACACTTGCGCCCTAAAGTAGTTACTGGAAGTGGGAAGACATTTGGGCCCTAAGCATATACCATCTAACTACATGGACAATTTGGGGAAGCATCTTAGGGTAGAGCTGGGCAAAACCTTCTGATTTGAGAAAAGCCAGAATAGGCGATCTTAAGCTGGGATAGGTTTTAGGGCGGGCTTCGGGTTTAGGGCTTAGGGATGGAAATCTGCAAGGCACCTTTCTTATTCAACTGCCTGCTGGAATTGAGATGGAAATACCATACCAAAGGCTTCAGGAAACAAACAAAGTTCATATGAAGTACTTGAAAGTACAGCGGTATAACTTCTCTTTCCAGAATGTTTGCAAGAACCCATCGAAGCCAAACCCTACAGGATTTGGTCAGAAACGTCACTCAGGCGCAAGACTCAGATAAGTTGTACATGGTAGTCTCCCAAGTTCAGGGTACCCCAATATAGACCCCAGTATACTATAATCCTTCTTATAGGGACCCCCAAAAAGGTACCCCTAAGTTTGGGAAACCCTAATCCCGATAATCCCCTATATAATCCCAGCTTCCATTTCATTTTCCATTGTCTTTTCCATTTGATTCTCCATTGTAGCAGGTACCCCTAATTTTGGGACATCCTAAACCCTAAACCTTAAACCCTAAACCCTTAACCCTAAACCCCCACATGTTTTTACTCCAATTTTAGGAGCAACCCTGGCTCAAGGGACCAGGGTTTCCAGCGAATTTCACTCTCCGAGGACTGGCTTCTCCATAAGGGCCGGGATTCATGAGGGTTTAGGGTTTAGAGTTTGTGGTTTGGGGTTTAGGGTTTCGGGATACTATGGTACCCAATAATATAGGGTTTAGGGCCCTATAATGGAGAATCAAATGGAAAAGAACATGGAAAAGTAAATGAAAGCTGGGATTATATAGGGGATTATAGGGGTTATGGTCTAAACTCCTAGTATCCCCCTTAATAAGCCCTATAATACTACCCTATATACTCCGCTATATATCCCCCTTTAAGGAGTTTAGACTATAGCTCATAAGGGCTGGCAGAAAAGAGAAACATGACTGTGACGCATCGCAAGTTACCCCCTGGGTGAAAAGTGTTGCCCGAGCCTCCTCTGTACCTGCTGTCGCCCAGGATACGTGTGAATGAACTTCAGGATCCAGGCAGTTCGGGCTGTGTTAAAACATTTGGGGATTACGCGGGAGAAGATTTGTCGGGTTCAAGCTTTGCAAGTGTCATACGATCTCAATGAAGATACAGCTTGTCTCAAATAAGCTGGCTTTTGCGATGTGGCAACTTTGAATAGACTGTCGTTTAGGCACAAACTCACACATTGCTGAAGCTCAGTTGTGCTTTGCACGCCTTGTGGCTTTTAGGGATGTCTTAGTTGTTGCCGAGGAAACTGGATCAACCGGATTAGAACCCCAAAGCTGTTCGCAGCATGTGATATTGCTTGTCTACGTTGCTAAGAAAATGCGTCGTGCTCAGATCTACACTTTGATTTGACTGGGGGGTGTTAAGAAACATCAAAGCTTAAAATCAGCTGCCATACTGTGGGTATGTGCTAAATAGCGATAACATTTTTTCCTTTCTGGTAACTTCATTTAAGTTCCTTCGTAATTGTGTTGTCAAACAGAAAGACTTCTTGGTCTTCGATGCTTATGCTCATGCCATTCATCCAGAGTTCTTGCTGGGAGCCTTGTTGTACCCTTGGGTCCCTATAAGGTGCTTTACGTGTCCTCAGCATGAACCCATATGGGCCATTGTCTGAACTCCAAATATCCCCTTAATAACCCTCATAGTAGTCCTCTATATAATCCCTATATAACCCCCTTACGGAGTTTAGACTGTGGCTTATATGGCATGGCCCCAAGTGAGCAAATGGAGAGATGCGCCACAAGTCTCCATCGAAACTGTCTCGCAAATCCTGACATCCACGTTGAGTTGAACAGACACCACTAGATTGTTTCCCGTGTCCATGTCATTTCTCATGTTCTTGTCCCTGTGATTTTTCATTCCAGGGGTACGGGTACGCCCTACGACTCCAAATGAAATAGAATCGCTGAAGGCAGAAGACTGGCCCACACCCACTGAAAAGAGCCCAAAAGGCAGTTGTTCGTTACCTACTTTGGGGGTCAGGGTATATCTAAACCTCAAACTGGATAATGGCCTCTTTCTCTTTTCCCTGTAGAATGTCTTACTATGCCCATAGCATACACTCACGTTCCCGTAGATCCCCCTATGGAACACAAACGCCATGTAAAAAGACCACTAACCAATAAGCCTATTAAGTCGGTAAGCTTTAGAACTCATGGTCGCAGCTTCGAGAATTGATTTGGAAGACCGGTATTCGAGGTTCTTCTGCGAATAGACCCTAAACCCTAAACCCTGAACCCTAAACCCTGCAACCTAAACCCTAAACCCTTAAGCAAACCCAACCTGAACAATGACCCTAGCAAGGCCCTGATCCCTAAACTGCGTTATAGTTGGCCATGACCTCCCATTTAGTGCCACTGGTCAGGGGTTGTACTCTACGAATCAAACAGGAACTGCAGAAGAGCCCTGGGTACCCTAAACACTAAACATCCCTAAGCTCTAAACCCTACATCCTAAACCTCTAAATCCTAAACCCTAAACTCTAAACACAAAGCCGTACATTCTTAACCCTGAACCCCTAACTCTGAAACCTAAACCCTGGAGGAAGGAAAGCCGTTGGAGCACTAGGCTTCGCAACGTCCCTGGGACCGGCATCGCTGACCGGGCTGGGCCTCCATTTGGGTTTAGGGATTAAGGGGTTAAGGGGTTTAGGGGTTTAGGGGTTGAGGGTTTAGGGGTTTAGGGGTTTAGGGGATTAGGGGTTGAGGGTTTAGGGGTTTAGGGGTTTAGGGATTTAGGGGTTTAGGGGTTAGGGCTTAGGGTGTAGGGTTCAGGGGTTTTGGGTTTAGGGATTAGTGTTTGAGGCTTAGGGTTTAGGGTTTGGGGGTTTAGGGGTTTAGGGTTTGAGGCTTAGGGTTGAGAGTCTGCTGGCGGTTGGTATAGGCATTGAATCAAAGTAGAAAGCAGAGGAAGGTCATAGATAGGACTAGGAACTAGTACATGATTTTGGGCTTAGGGTGTACTAGAGTTTGCGGCTGGGCCGGGACTTTTGGGGACTAGGTAGGGACTACTAATATGATCCGTTCCTCCATTCCCTGCTAGCTAACAATAAGTTTGAGGGTTATCAGCACAAGGAGCGAATCACATCCGGCGGAAGCAGAGCTGCATCAAAACTGTTTGCCATGAGAGAGAGCTCCTAGGGTTTGGGATCTAGGGTTCAGGGGTAAAAATAATCCGAGAATAACTGCACAGGAAACCCTATTAAAAGTCTCACTACTCCCCTGATACGGTTAAGTTAAGTTGCTTATAAACACCAGCTACAATTGGATTAAACTTGCCCTAAACCCTAGATACCCCTGTATAACCCTCATATACGCCGTTATAAGTATTGGGTTAGCTTTCAGTAACTCCAAGTATAGGGTCTCAGGCTTAGGGGCTGTAAATTTATGAGGTCTCAGCGTCAACTTTTGGTGCTGCCAGGACTGAAGCTCCAAAATCGAAAACAAGCGTTTTAGCTTTGGTTTAGGGTTTAAGGTTTGGGGTGTCCGATCTGGCGTCACATGGTTTACGTAGGGTTTGGGGCTTGGGGCTTGGGCAAGGTCGTTGTTTTGGTCTATGTAGAGTTTAATAGTACCTCAAATAGGGTTGGAGATCACCCAGTGTACAGAGAGCCTGTCTAAGACTGTCCAGGGCTCTAGAAGGGCTTGTCCTTCGCAAGCCTTGGTCCACTTCGCAAGGACACCCCCATAACTATTGTCCCCCTTAAGCAGGTAGAATATGGCTTTGATACTAAGATCTCCATATACCCCATATTCTATCTTCTTAAGGGGGACTATAAACAAACAGAGGAAGTTCAATCAAGGTCCTTGTGCCCGTTTTGCGGTTCGGGGCTTGAGAAGTGTGACCATGTCTCAAGTTCGCGCATCGCTAACGATGCGAGGTGTCTCTTATACCAGCCCATATGCAATCCGCAATAATATAATAGTCTCATGTTCCTTCATTCCCAGCTAACCGGAGGTAAGTACAGAAGTACAGAAGCAAAGCTGGTGGAAACCATCGCAGCTGAGGGCAGCACGACAAGGTGTCTCTGCTAGCCTTGACTGGCTCATCCCTTTCCTGGCATTGCGAGGGTACTAGTTTAGGTATTGGGTTTTATGGTCCTGTCTGCAATCAGTAAGAGGCAAAAGTGTGATTTGTCCACATATTCATGTTGTGACTGTACTATCCAACTGTTGCTGAGTGGAGCATTTGCATCATGGGTTGACCGGTGAGACTTGGCCATGCCTCGAAATCACAATTGCTTTGTAAGGGAGACGGTTATTTTTGGGGGAAGATTTGTTGGGTGCTCATCGAGAAGTAAGGGGCCGTTGGAACCCCGCGTCTTCAGCTCCTTGGGAAGGAGGCCTTGATCCATGCATTTAGGGTTTAGGGCTTATATAGGGTGATCATGAACCTCTCATGTAGCTCTCAGATCCATGATGGTGGTCTGTCACGAGTCTGGAATGGAGTAATGACCGAAATTCACTGCGGAACCTTGATGAGCGAATGGAAAGAAGGGTTTGGGATCCGGAACTCAAGACCATATCCACGGAACCGGGCATGGAACAGAGGAGTCACAATTTGTCCAACCAAACGTAAAGAGAAACTGCAAGATACGTTGTCCTTGTGTATAACAAGGAGCCACATCGAAAAACCAAAGCCACAACTCATTACGCAAAGCCTCAGCCGCCGTCATACACATACCCTTTATCGGGTAACACTGTTTGTAAGCTGCTCCGCCTGGAGGCATTTCAGAATACTGGCATGTCCATACCTAGGGCTCCCAGTTACCTACTAAACAGTATGCTACTGGGCTATGTAACTATATGGTAAATATATATATATATATAGAACCCAGAACCCATTAATTTAGTCACTGGAGCCCTAGGACACAGGCATCTTGGGTAAGCTGATGGATAGAAGTTGCAAAACTGAGTTTGCTGATTTGCTTGTGGGTGGCCGTCCCTATGGCAATGGGGAATTGGTTGTAAGGACAGATTCCAGGGATTACTGGTTTCGGGCTTAGGGGCCATGATGAGTGCCCCCCGCAAGCAAACCGCAACAAACATTGCTAAACCCTTTATAAACTGTCTGTCTAAACCCTATAAGCTCGACACTCCCATTTCTAACTAACGACCCTCAACTCTAAACCGACAACACGAAATCCTACATTCTAATCCCTTTCGCACGCACACCCTAAACCTGAAATCCTAAGCCCTAAGCCCTAAATCCGAAACCCTAAACCAAAACCCCGGAAATCAGCCGGCCCTACGCCATCCAGCTTGATCCGATCCAGCATTCCACTTCGAAGGCTCTCCTGCTTGCTGGCTGTTGGGTTGGGGTTTAGACTTTAGGATTTATGGTTGAGGGTTTAGGGTGGCATAATAGCTAAACCCTAAACCCTAAACCCTAAAAACCCTAAACCCTAAACCCTAAACCTGGAATGGCTGCAGGGTCTGCATAGGATTGTCCAGGGAATTCTTGCTAGTTGCTGGTAGAGAATGAAGGAATGGAAAAGAATAGAAACTACCATTTAGTGTAATGGCTGAGGGTTTACAGAATAGAAAATGGAACCAGTTAGGGTATTGAGGTATATAAACCCTAAACCCTAAACCCCAAAACCCCTAAACCCTAAACCCTAAACCCCTAAACCCTGAACCCTAAACCCTATAGGGATCCATGCCTTCATTCCCCACTCACAACTAGAAAGCCTAGAGTTTGTGATTTCTATTCAGAACTCTTAAGTACCTCAATAGAAATTCTTGATGTCCCAAAGTATCGATGTAGGAACACATTAGTTCTCAAATCATGCGCGATGTAGATACCTGGACTCCTTCTCATGGTTTACCAATCGATATCCCTGTATACCACCAGTACAGCATGATCTACTGGACCTTTGGAAATAGCGAGTGGCAGCTATGCGACTAGGCCCCCCGAAATCTTTACTGATCCGTAAATGACTCGACTATAATCATATACAGTACTTTCGCAACATTCTACAATGTCACTGAGAAGTTCCGCAGATTCCTTGGCCCCAAACCCTACACCTCGAAACGCCAAACTCCTTGATTGCGACCGCGGGCGGGGGAAGATTTACACGGCCCGTCCCGCTTGCCCTGCTCGCACCTCGCCTACCGCGCCCCAGCAGGCAAGGGGGGAGCGGGGCAAGGGGGGCAGACCCATTAATGCTCCCAACACCGACACTCTCGAATCCTTAAACCCCAAAAGACTGTGAGGAGATCATATGCTTATCTCAAGGACTTCCTGAAATCTTTTCAAAATCCCAGACACAGGCAGGCCCCCCCCCCCGGGCAATCTAAACACCCCCATAGTCTCCTGTTTGCCTGGATTCGGGGAAGGCATGCCTCTATGGCAGTACACCCTAGACTTGTTGCCGGGGGGGTTCCCAAAATAGGGGGACCCCTGGGGTTATATAGGAATAATGGAGAAGCAAATGGAAAATCAAATGGAACATGAAATGGAAGCTACTCCATTTAGGATTATATAAGGATTATATGGTAGTTTCCCTAAAGAAGGGGACCCAACCATACTCTATTCCTCATTATAGGGACCCCAAGAAGGTATCCCCCATTTTGGGAATCGCCAGGCTCCTCAAACGAGAGCTTCACACCACTGGCAGTCGGGGGGAAGCGCAACCTGGCTCTCAAGGGTTTAGGGTTTCGGGTTTATGGGTTTAGTGCATCGGACTGGGGTTTAAGGTTCAGGGCTCAGGGTGGAAATCTCGGGGGTGAGGAGCGGGCGCTCGGGAGGCCGCAAACCTTTGTTGAGGTGACCTAGCCTTCATTTGGCTATTATGTTCCGGGTGTAGTTTAGTATATAGCGGGTCTCACAGCCCTTTGGCTCAGTCAGGAGGTTCTGAGCAAAAATTATGCGAAGCCACGGTGGCTGACGGATCTTAAGGTCCTTTCGAGCACAAAGCCGCAGGGATGGGGTGAAGCATCTTAGTCTGGGAAAAACATGCCATAACAGCTTCTGATGGACATGGATCTACCGCAGTCTTCAGGCTTTTGGTTGGGTTCGGGTTTGACTACGACCTACTGGACAATTTCTGGCAATACCTTCGCCAAAGCTGACATGGATTCCAATACGAAGAGAAGTAGTACACTGTCATTGGGAGCGGACGGCCGGGTTTCGATGATACCTTAGCAGGAGGGTAATACCATTTTGGGCAGCAGCTGGGCAAGGCACCACCGCAAGAACTCGTCGTACTGAACGACGCCGTCGTCGTTGATGTCCACGCTCCTGAATAAGGGGTCAGTGTCCAGGAGGGGTCAGGTTGTTACTGTGCGTCCCGCTGTGGGTGCTGTACTCGCTTGCTTGCTCCAAGGGAGGCTCTAGCTTGGAGTTCTTGTCGCCTCATGCCCCCTTTGACGAACCTACCCGAAACCAAGTGGGCACAATTTGATGAAGCAAACCTGAAACTTGTTTGAGTTGGGCGTAGCGAGGCAGGGGCTAAAGCAGTGGCAGCACGTACGATCAAGAAGTCTCAGTCATGCAGCAACACCTCCAGAACCCAAATATGTTTGTTTGAAATTTTGAGGAGCTGACGTTGCTGGTATTTCAAATCATGCCATGTTCAACTTCCATCCGGCATTTGTTTTGGGTCGTGCTTAGATACACCTCTTGTTGATTGTTCATGCGAGGCCTTCAACAACGGCCAGTCCCTTGCAGAATTCTAAACGCCGCCTGTCAAGCGCACTTGGGCGAACAGAAGAGTTTTCGGGCCAAGTCTCAGTTTATAGGAGTTAACCCATAAGGGCCCAAGTACCCAAATAGTAAGGCTTTAGGGCACCTAAAAGGCCAACATTTGAGTGCTTGGACTCTTTGGGTAACCTAAAAGGCCAATATTTGAGCGCTTGGACTCTTTGGGTAAGGAAAGGGAAGCTATCAATTATCTAGGCTTTAGGGTTAAGGGGGCTCAGAGGCGATCTCAGGGCAGCCAGCCACGGACCCTTGTGTTAGACTGCCATTTTCTACAGAATCTTGGAAGGCAAATTATCTCCGGTTCACAGCAGGAGTTGGGTTTTAGGACCAATTCCACCTCCCCTTGGTCGCTTCTGGATCTTGGGCTATGGCATCTATGGGCTCCCCCCTATGAACCCATGGTTGGTTAAGTCTACTATAGTGATGAATGCAGGTACCCAAGGAAATACCCCTCTTCATAGACCTCTACTACTGAAGTCCCACTGTAAAGCCTAAACCCTGACTCTTGGATGTACTGCCCCCGCTCTCCAACAGAATGCTCCCACATATGACGGGTGTAAGTAAAGAATATGGGAGTCTAATCCCCATATAACATGTTCCCTTATTCCCTACCCTAGGGATCCAAATAGCCCAATGTAGGTAATATTTACAGACTTTGGGGCCCAATGTAGGTATTATTTACATACATGGATCCCTAGGGCTACGAATAGCCAAACTAACTTCCATGGGAGTAGCAGCCCCGCCTAACCAATGCCTGTAGCTCCGCATCATCTGATTCCGGGCTCACCTATGCATATTAGGATTGGGGTTAAGGGTTTAGAGTCCACCTTAAGTAGATAGAATATGGGGTATATGGGGAGCTTATTATTATGTACCCAAAGCCATATTCCATCTACTTAAGGGCGAATATAGGGCTTAGGACTTGTATTCCTGGGCTACCCCGTAAATACCGAACCGAATTAGAGGTTTAGAGTTTAGGGTTGGCACCCATACGTACGGCCAAGAGAACTGTAAAGATCCATATCAGGGGCCCACGGTCAGGACCATGAACGCCAAATCCTCAACACCTGCAGGGTCTGAACTTGACACTGCTAATTACTCTCCCCTTGCAAAAATGGAACTTGAGGTTCAAACAAGCAGCTCCTACCTCCAAAAATCTCCACAAGCCCTCAGAGGCGGAGCAATAGGTCCCATATTCCCTTGAACCCTAAACCCTAAAGCCCAAACCCTAAACCCTACACCCTAAATCCTAAGCCCTAAACCTTAAGCCTTAAATCTTAAACCCTAAATCCTAAGCCCTGAATCTTAAACCCTAAATCTTAAGCCCTAAATCTTAAGCCCTAAATCTTAAGCCCTGAATCCTGGGTCCTACATCTTAACCCCTCAACCTGAAGCTCCGAATCCTACACCGTGCACCTGGAAACCCTACGTTCCCTTTCCATATAAGCCCCAAATCGGGGTTCTATAGGGGTTATATATACGGGTTTAATAATAGGGGTAATATAGGGGTTCTATAGGGGTATAAAATTCCACCTTTTAAGGTTTAGGGTTGTTTCCATGTCATGTTCCCCGGGTGATTTCATGCGATTCTGCATTATCCTCACACCCTGTATATCCTAAACCCTAAACCCTAAACACCAGCAATGCCCTTTTAAGGGACCTTAGCTGTTCATTTCATGCTCAATCTGCTTTTCCATCTGAGTCTCCCCTCAAAGCCTAGGCCCCAGGGGTCCCAAAGCCCCGTAATGAAGGACTATACGTTATCACCATAGGAATCCCGGCATCACGCAAGGTAAACGCCTCAATTCACAGCTATGGGGAAGCCCTATAAACCCTAAACCCCATCGGAAACCCTAAACCCCATCAGCCCTCCCCCACTGCCTCCTTTAGGACTGCTTGCAGCTTCACTGGATCAAGAGCCCCAGTGCCTTTGAAGCTGCAGGGGTTCGAGCTTAGTTCAGGGTTTTGGGTGTAGGATTTAGGATCTAGAGACTTTGGAGTAACTGCAAGGTACAAGCAACTCATAGAGACGTTCGCAGCAGCTCTCCAGGGGCCACATGGGGTTTCCAGCTACTGGAAGGTGCCCAGCGAAGAAAGAAACTTTTGAAACATAAGTTGAACACCCAAGGACAAGCCTAGAATTCGTAGCTGTCACACGCCATTTGCGCATCAGTCTTTCCTAAGACAGAAACTGCACAGCAAAGTTTCACTCCAACTTAGTTCAGCGAGAAAATGCATTAACGGCGAACTGGTCGGAAACTATGACTATGAGTACCGAGTGGGCTCATCAAAGCAGTGAGTTGGGGTGCGTATTCCCTCCCAATATGTATTCCCTGTATATCCCTGAACTCCGTCTAGCCCTGTATAGAACCCTCATATCTCCTATAGAACTATAGAACCACTGCTGCATGCCCCTATATTCCCAATCCCTACAACCCTCAGAGTAGTTTCAATATTCCCTGCAAGACCTGAACCTGCCAAGGCGAAAGCCTTCCGTGTCCAGCTCGTGGCAAAGCTTGTGCGCTCTTTGAGCGACCTGCTACCACAAAGTGACAGAATCTGGTCTGGTCAAAAAATGCAAAAGTAAAAGCGGGGGCTCTTTGCTGAAGGACCCTGAAGAGCTATAGTGATTGCAAGGGTTTCCCGTTGGGGGTTCGGAAGAGACTATACCAGCAGCAGTTTACTGTTCTTGTCTGGCTCATGGTTCAAACAGAACATCTCGCTCTACCTCGTTTTACATACTCCAGAGCATGTTGGGTTTCACTAAGCTTGGACTTGATAAACAAAAAGAAAAACATGAGCCATATGAAGGACCAGGCACCCTCTCCTGACAGGCCATCTTCAAATCAGGGATTGTGAGGACATTACAAACCTTGTATACCTCATGCAACAACCGAAACATGCCTTGTGCCCAGCTGACAAAATCTTCTCCGAAATTCAATGTGGTCGAAAAGCAGTCGAAAGTGCAGGCCAAAGTATTTTTGCCCACTTTCAGCCGACTTGCCGGTGAAAAGTTGTACAAGCGGGGAATACGCATGCTATAGAACGGGAAAGACATGTCCCAAGGCGTTAGGACTGCAAGCTTGAGATTCTGGAGTTGCTCAAAACAACAATCCTACCCAATGGACCCCATGGGGTTCCAGGGTCCCGTGTGATCTCCTTGTAGCCACGGGGTGCCCATAGTACTAGGCGCTTTGTTGGATGAGCTCGTTCCGTTTTGCCGGGCTTTTGGAAACAAGATCGGCACTATGAGATGGGATCTAGGGGTCAGGTGAGTCCCTGAGAGAGTCATGGCCCTTCAGCTTGCTGTTAGAATATCAGGGTGCGTTCAGTCTATGCAGGTATACTGGCGTAGTGCACGTGGCAACTGACAAGCAGGGCTTCAAACAGATTCATAGATTTTCTCGGATGGCTTGAGCAAGAGTCAGCAAGTGTAGCCCTCATCTGCATCACGCTCCTGCTTAGGATGTCCTTTTCAGAAGGTTAGAAGCCCATTACAGGTGGCTAGTTTACAGGCTGGTACTGCAGTCTCCTGTAGGCCTTCCATACCACTCCTATAATTCTTATGGTGGCATTATGGGAGCTACCCACCTGTGAACTAACCACCTGTAGAAGGTTTCTAAAGATAGCCATGCTCAAAAACGCGAGGGTGCCCTCAACATTTGAACAAGTTGGGCAACCAGCCGCCAACTCTGACTACTTTAGGGGTCTGCTGTTCTCATGCTTCAAATCCCAAAGCGCGCAGAATTCGGGAGATACAGACTAGGCAAACGCTATGCAAAAGCCATGTCCCTATACACCCCGGCAAAATGACCTTACAGCCTGATCCTCGGCCAGGTTATAGTTTGAAGTGATGTCCTAGGTAAGTATATGTTACTTGGAATAGCAACTACGAGGGGCGATAAGATAAATACTCCTAGAAACCGCTGTATACAATCCTGGTCTCCATATCATTTCCATTGCGTCTATTGGAACCCCAATCCCTGAAGTCTATGTACCCGTTGATATCGCTACATGTCATACTCCTATCTAGGATTGTTCTCCAAAATGCCAAGCCTCAGTGTCTAACGCCATCGAGCAGAACCTCCAGCAATGCTGCATAACTTCAGGAATAGGGTTTTGGACTAAGGGATTTAAGAATTAAGATTTGTAGGCGGGTTTAGGGGCTGACGTTACCACCAAACATGGAGAACCAGGTGGAAGAGTAAAATCCAAAATTATATGGAAACTGTGGCTTATGTAGGAGTTATGAGGGGTGTCTGCAGTGTAGAAGCCATAATAGTTAGGAGTTGCGGTCTGAAGTTTATTTCAGCTACGCTATGCTATAACTCTCTAAGGAAACTAGGACCATAATAGTGGTAATGAACGAGGTGATCAGGTCCCTCTAGTCTTCCTTGCCTGTAATTATAGCCACGACACTGGGATTAAAGGCCACGATGTTAGGTATTTGGCTCATAGGGTTTGGAGGGGTGCAGTGTGCGGTCCAACACCTTGTTGCAACATGCAAACCTCCCCTTTCACGTTGCTAGCTGCAGCCTGCTACGAACAGGCCATGCATTATTGATTGGGGTCCCTTTGCAAACAACTATCCCTGGGGTCCAAGGACCCAAATAATAGGGTTTTACGGCCCAAATACTATGCTATTAATGGTATTTGGGCCCTAAAACCCTATTATTTGGGTCCTTGGACCCTTAGGGTATGGCTTTGAATCAAGGTTCCGGACTGAGTGACCAGGGAAGTTACCGGTGTTCTCGTGGTCGCACGCTGTATTCTGCCGTGTCTAAACAAAAAAAACAGGCCAAGAAGCAGCCCTGTCATGCTTGCATGGCGTACATAATGAAAATCACATACCCCTGACTGGAGCTAAGAAACGACCCCCCCCCATAATCGTAAGTACTGGCCCCTCTTATATCAACAACAAAACCCTAGGGATCCAAATAGCCCAATGTAGGTAATATTTACAGACTTTAGGGACCAATGTAGGTATTATTTGTAAAATTCGCCCAATACTCTCAAGAAGTCTGAAGATCCGATGATCATCTCAGCTCACCACCTATCCACAGGATGTTCCAGAAGGCAGCAGGGCCGGCCTACCCCTCGGTCCCTTAAGGATGTGTGTGTGTGTGCGCGTTGTAGCAGGTAGCAGGGTAGGGGCATAGTGTTCCTGCGATGGAGCCATACTTTATGGAAAGCTCCCTCGGGGCTGTTCCGTTGCTGTACGGTAGACTTAGACGTGCGTTTGTTGCGGTTGCGCCATATTTCAGAAAAGGTGCTTTTATGTGATGGATATAGTCTTTGGTTGATGCAAGCAGAAAAATCCTTATGACATCTAGCAAGGGCTGGGATTTGCCGTCCACCCGCTCTTGCTCCTTACTATGGGCTGACGCCCAAGCTAGAGCGAGCCTGAAGACATTGCAAGCAAGCCGGATTCAAATACTACGGGGGCCTAAATAATTACCAATATTATTTCGAGGTCCACTTGAGGGTCATATACTATAATTCTACAAGGAATATGGAACCATGATGTTGGTAATCATTTAGGCCACTATATTACAGGAGTTTCGCATAGGGGGACGTAATGGATCCCGGGGACTCCTGGAGATTTTGGGACGATGGACATCACAACGAAGGATTGCGTACACGTGATTTGGAGATGATTTTTTTTGCCTTGTCATGTAGCAGGGGCCAAAGTAATCAACTAGTTGGAGATGGTCAATTTCAGTAGCCAGTCGAGCTTCTGCACTAATTGCAGTATCATTCGGGGTTGTGACCTCTTCCCCACCGCTGGCGGAGGCCTCGGCAATTTAGACCTCTTCAGCTGTGATTCCGAAATCTGTCAAACTCACCCGTTTCCAACATGATCGGAGCTTGGGAAGAATACCAGTCTTTAGATTATGCTACTGAGGATGGAGGACATCTCGCACCACCATACATGCGTGCTAGCTCAGGAATTACAGCATGTTTGGGACCCCAAGAGGTGCAACATGTCCTCTATCCAACGCACTCCGGGTTTGCTTCTTCAACTGAAGCTCCCTCTACGCTTGAAGCAAGACACCCGACTTCAGAAGGACATTTTATCAGGGTTGCTGTCCAGGAAGCCTCAAGCAAAGTACCATAATAACCTGGATCTATTGCAAATACGGGGTTTACTCAACATGGCAACCTGATTAAAGTTCTTCAACAAAAGCCCAGTAATCCGGGCAGGAAGTGATGAAAGAAGCAACCCTACATTTGGTCTCGAAAACGGGGTCCTCCTTTGGCATCCATTGTGGTCGGGATCCCTCCACCCTACACCCTGTAGACCTTAAACCTCCAACCCCAGATCCTAAATCGTGTTTCCAACGAGGTCAGACATGACCTCCCCTGCAGACCCAACCCCCAAACCAAAGACCAAACTAGCTACAACACTTCAATTTTGGAGGCTGAGACCACTGTATACAATACCCTATACCTATACCGTTCCAGTAGATTAGGGATTGGGGATCGGATTTTTTGCGAGGATTCATCCATCCACCGTAGTACCACCCTACACCGCAGCCAGCCAGAAGCGATAGAAAGAAAGGTAAAGTCTACAATACATGTGGGTTCTTCTAAAGTTTGGAGAGACAAGGGGATTGTCAGGGGATGAATTATGGGAGTTCTTCCTAAGAATATTGAAGGGGTTGATTCAAGAGCCACCACAAAGCTCAGAGTCACCATTGTTGCAGCATCATCGCTACTGTTCCTACTCTAGTACACGTCATGGCGACAGCCTCTCAAGTAGTAATCCTACCGTCTCCTTAACCCTGGAACATCACAACTTCAGCATCTTATAAGGGCTGGAGTGAACCTCCTGATTTTTAGGCCGGTAGTTTTACTGTAAGGACTCCGAATAGGAGCCCCTGATATTGTTGGAAGCCTTCAAATGGGGGAGCCCTAAACCCCAAAGTCAGGGCGGGGGGTTTTCTCAAGGAGCTCAACGGAGGCTGCATTCAACTTGAAGGTTTGGAATTGGGTTCACGGTTCAGGGGCTCTGGGAAACAGAGCCGATAGGAAGGATGACAAAAGGACTGCGGGCAGGCTCTCTTTCAGATCTGACTCTGCGCAGCTGTTGAGGCCTGCGTTTATGCCATGCAGCCATTAGCAGTAGCATTGTCAGTGTTGTTATCAGAGCCTGTATCACTACATGGATATATTAGTTCTGATTTGCCTAAATTAACCGCTAGTGTGGTTCCTGTTATTACCTCAACATTAAGCACAATAGTGTTCCCGTTGGTCAAGATGGTATAGTTCACGACCCTTCACGAAGGTCAATTCGACACATTCCTGACAGGAGCCCACAATTAAGGGTGAGCTTGTTTGAGCTCGTCATGACTGATTGCGTTTTATGGCCACACCCTAAGCACTATAAACCCTAAGCATCAAGCAGTGGAAGGACTCAGAAACTGTTCTTCCCTTGCATAGCGCTGGTCTAGCGGCTTACTGGTGTTTCAGGGGAAGTGGGGGAATGATTACAGGTCCGGTATTACAGTGGGGGTATAGATGGTAGTAGTAGTGTCAATTTGGATTTGTTTTGGGAGTCCATTTTGCGTGGAATATCGTATATTGGGGTTTGGAGGGGTCCCCCCCATTTATCGAACCCCCTAAAACGCACTAGCATTAGTTCTTCCTAGTAGTTACATGTCACGCCCTTCGCAGCAGCAGACGTGCTAAGAAAGGATGGCTATACTGATCCAATCCCCCACTCCACCTGACGCACCAGTAAGGTAAGAAGGCGGAGAGATCTCCCCCAAATCCAGAGGGTTTAGAGTGTACAGTCCTCAGGAAATTTTACATTTCAAGAGCAGGTTGGGTGGCAAGACGATACACCATGTATCAGACCTAGGGTTTAGTGTCTGGGGTTTAGGGCTT
>CAJNIZ010040569.1:0-35568 GCA_905231905.1 Symbiodinium pilosum
TTTTGGCAAGATTTTCAGCTCTAGACTTTGATTTTTTGATATCTCCTCAGGCTATAGGAATATTTTCTTGAAAATCTTGTAAAAATCTAAGGACCAAAATATTAAAGCTCTAGTAGCTAGATACTTGGAGATCTCTAAAACTTTATTCTTATTATATTTCTGGAACCTTATGAGGTTGGGATATTATTCTTTAAAAATTTATTATTTGGATTTTTTTCCTAGAAATTAGGAATCCAGGATTTTGCTCTTAATCTTATTTGAATTAAATACGAAATTTGGATATCGCTTAATATGAAAGGTCCGGAGCAAGGACGGGCGCGCATCCCGATCTAGACCCCGACCCAGAGCTCCGGATCAAATCCCCGAATTCCGTTCCAGACCCCTCCGTTCCTGACTATCGAGCGAGGTACCTGAAAAGTGATATTGAATTGGAAGTCCGTTCTATATTTGTTTCATATCTATTCTAGACCAAATAAAGTATTTAGCACATATTCACCCTGCATCATTGTGGGAACCAGCAACCGTCAGTCATCGTTCCGCACCCTCCGGATCAAGTATGCGAGCCAGACCCTCCGGATCAGACAGCATAGGAACGTGCATTCGGGGAACGTGGTTTTGATTAGTTGCTATTTAGAAGACCGTAAGCAGCTTTGAAATGCAGCAATAAAGGGATCCAGTATTTTGCTATTAACTTAATAAGTAATTTATAAGGACGGAAGTAATTTGGAAATCCAGGAATCTAAGAAGCCAGGATTTTGCTATTAACTTTAATTACGCTTGATAAGCAATTTATAAGGTCGGAAGTAGCTTGGAAATCCAGGAAGTCAGGATTTTGCTATTAATTTTAAATATATTTGAAAAAATATATTAGATCGGAAGCAGCTTCGAAATTCAGGATTATAGGAATCTAAGATTTTGCTATTGGATCCAAATGTATCTAATAATGAATATAAAAGCCGATGGCAGATTCCCATTATAAGGGAATGAATATTTTCTTTAATAATAAGATCTAAAAACGTATCATCAAATTTTATGGCATATTATAATTAGTTATAAAAAATGGGATTTAAAATTGATTATTTTAATATATTCCAAATGAGGAAGGAGATAATATATGATGAAAATTACCTCCCCAACTATAATTCCAGGATTCTAAATACCTCCTTTACTTTCTTAGAATATTTGAAAAGAACCTAATATAAATAAAAAACCTTCTCTACAATTAGAATTCAAGGATTCCAAGATTTATCTTTAATTCCTCATTGGATTTTAAAAAAAAATTATATAAAATGAAGCCACCTGCAAAAGTAGAATTACAGCAATCCAAGATTTCTCTTTAAATTATAATTGGAATTTCAAGGGAATTATATATAATCCAGCCAATCTATAAATATAGAATTATAGGATTCCAAGATTTCTCTTTAAATTGAAATTGGATTTCAAAAGAAATATATATAAAATAAAAATATCCGCAAAATTAGAATTGCAGCATTCTAAGATGGAATTTAAAGAGAATTATATATAATCCAATTATCCTATAAAGGTTCCAATTGAAGGATTCTAAGATTTCTCTTCAAATTTTAATTCAATCTATCTATATAGAATTGCAGGATTCTAAATTTTCTCTTCAATTCCTAGATAGAATTTATATCAAATAATACCATCTGCAAATATAGAATTGCAGCATTCCCGTTTTCTCTTTAATTTCTAGCTAGATTTTGAAAGGAACGGATTCAAAATAAAGCCAGCTCCCAAACCTAGAATTCTAGAATATACTATTATTCCGTTTTGCTTCCGAATAAAGCGACAATATAATTATTTATCTAAAGCAAAGCTATCTATAAAATGGATTTCCAGGATGACTTCTGCTTAATTCCTAATTAGACCTTAAAAATATACTATAAAATAAAGCCATCTCTCAAGCTATAATTCCAGGATTCAATATTCTCGTGCGCTTTCCTGGCATATTTGAAAAAAGATTAATCTAAATAAAAGATGCATCTAAAATCATCATTCTATGATTTCAAGATATCTCTTTAATTTCTAATTGGAATTTAAATGGAATTTATATAATATAAAGCCCCCTGCAAAAGTCGATTATAGGATTCCAATTTTTCTATATTTTCTAATTGGATTTTAAAAGGAATGGATTTCAATCAAAGCCGCCGTCCAAAACTAGAATTCTGAAATTCCTAGATTAATAGTTATTTTCTTTTCCAATAAGGCTTTACAACAATTTATATAAAGCAAGGCCAAAACTAGCATTCCAGGATTCAGAGATTTCTCTTTAATTCGTAATCGGATTTTAAGAGGAATCTATATAAACCAAAGTCATCTCCAAAATTAGAATTCCAGGATTCCAATTTTCCAGGATTTCTCTTTGATTCCTAATTGGATTTTAAAAGGAATTTACGCGCAGCAAGGCCGCCTCCAATATTAGAATTCCCAGGATTTGAGAATTCTGGAGGCGAAAATGCCTCCCATATAGATCTGCGGGGGGGGTGGGGGCAGCCCATATATATAATAATTAAGAATATGATAATAAAAATCTATGAATGATTAATGAATCATTTGAGCTAATTCTGTTCTATCATGATATTAATCAAATTGATATTCGACGATTTTTTTAGATTATATATGGAAAATTCGGAGATTCTATTTTTATAATTATTATAGAAATATTATAATTTAGATATTCTTTTCTAATTATCAAATATTGCAAGATATTTATCGGAAGATCGATTATATCAAATTATATAGAAATTTGAAAGAATTAGAAAAAATTTCCGATATATGAAAATCTTCGGATAATGAACGACTAGAAAAAATTATACGATATCTTCTTCATCTTAATTAATTTAATGAAAGAAAGAAATGAAAATATATAATAAGATTATGATAACGAATTATCTATTATAGATGAAATATATTAATTTGATATTTTCTCTTTCTTGACGTGATTTAGCTTATATGATTGATCTTCTATTGATGATTATAAATGATATCTCAATTTTATTTCTAGAATTTACGATATAATTATATAAGATTACGAGATTCATTTCTTCGTTCTCATTCTCTATTTTCATTCATTTATTCATATGATCCAATTGCATAAACGAAATTAATTCGCAATCTCATGATCTCGTTTATCTATTTATTATATGAATATACAGATGATTAAAGAGGAGAAGGGAAAGAGATATTAGAATTTGATTTCTAGATGAAGATAATAAATCAAGATAAGAAATCTCATGAAAGAATTTCTAATAATTGATGCTAAAATTATTATTAGATTTGATAGAAAGATGGGAAATATCTTCATCTTATATTATCAATAGATTATTGATTCAGGAATAAGTCTATCATGAGAGAAAATTCTTTATGATTTTAATCGTCATTTATTTAGCCTAGAAATCGCGGGAAACGAAGGATATGCCATAGAAGGGAATAAAATAAATGAATGAATGAAAGAAATGAATTTAATTCATTCATATTATATTTTCTTCATTCTCTTATTCTGATTATTTCCTTCACGATTCAATAGATTATTTCCTAGAGATAGAGATTATTATTCTTGATCATATCTTGTCGTCGTGGGATCGTATTCATTCATTCTCCTAAATATATTCATTTAATTGATTTTATATATTTTCGCGAAAGATGACTAAAATTTAGATTTCTTCAAATTTGATTAAGAATTCGGATTCGAAATCTATAAGATTATGATTTTCTATAAATAGATTAAACTAAATCATTATATCGTCGATTTTTTGAGGCGTATTGGATATATTCATATATAGAGATATTATGAATCTTTTCTTTCCTATCTTATATTCTAAAAATATATGCGGGATAGAGAGAAGATCAAAGAATATATTTCGAATACATTTCAATGGAGGATCCCAATTCTGAAGCATTCGTCTCCCCAAATGATTTTCAGAAATCGAAAGAATCATGATTTTTGAGATTTTGAAATATTGCCGAGGGCTCAGGTCTTTGGCGTCCGGACCTCAAGTCGTTGGCGGCTTGGGTCCTAAGTTCTTGCGGATCCGGGTCTCAAGTCTCTAGGATTCGGATTTAAATATAGGATTGATATAATGCTAGCTAGTATTATATATATTTTTTTAATTTTCGATAAGAATCGATATAGAGAATAATTTCATCTATATATTCAATCTAGAAATTTGGGAAACAATCTCCAATCATTTGAGATCCGGATCTTCAGGATCTCAGGATTTGGATCTCCAAATCTCATTAATAGAGAGAAATCAAAATGATTGATATCTTAAATTTTTCGATTCAATAAGATTGATTCGAATTAGGTTGCCTGCGATACGCAATTTTATTATTTTCAATGATTGCCAAGGAAATCAATCAGCGCAAGGGATCAAGAGCAATATTCAATTTCATATATGAAGATCTTATCAGCTGAATTTGTCAATCATTGAAGATTTCAAGATTTGGAATTTAGAATTTCGTGATTTCTCCGCTTATCTATCGGCGAATTCAGCCAGAGATTCCTAAATATTGAGAGATCATATTGATAATGTTTAATTATAAGATATTTTCTGAAAATCTATATTCAAGGTTGATAAAAAGAAATCTTTCATTAATATCAATTTAAGAATATTTCTAATTTATTATTTCAAATGAATATAGATTAATTCTATTGATTTGAAAATAGAATTATCAAATTTCATATAAATAGATTTGAGATTTAAAAAATTGAACAATCAAAAATTATATCTTCAATTTATCGATCTATCTATTTATTTCTATCTATTTTCATTTCTAATATTCTTTATTTATCGTCATTTAATTCTATCTATCTTTCGATATTTCTATCTATAGATATCTTTTATCTATTCTATTTATATTTTCTTGATTTTTCTATATGATTGATTTCTTTTATATCTTATTATATACCTATTATAAAATATTTATTAATATTTGATATTCCATATTATTTATTATATATCTATTAGATTCTTTCTTCTCGATTTCTGCAATGCGATTGATTTCGTAGATAATAAGAATTTGGAGAGAAATCTTTAAGATATCTATGAATTCATGACGAAAGAATTTCGAGAATTCTTAGAATATTAGAAGGTTATATATATCGTATTATTCATCATATTGATCTAGAATTTAATTTATATAGATCTTTATGGATATCTCTAGATTTATTCTATCTCTCGGAATTCTATCTCTATATTTGAATTTTTTCCTTATAATTATATTATATATATCTTTCTTTCTATTTATCTCTCGATCTATCGATCTATATATCTATCTATGGATTATCTATTTCTCTAATTTATTTATTCATCTATTTGAAATTTCTTCTTTCAATTTATAGATATCTCTATTCCTATCATCAATTATATTATATTTATTTTATTTAATTTTTTGATTTATGAATTTATCGTCGATCTTTCTATTCATATCTATTTCGATGGATCCGATAGATCTCATATTTATATTCATTCTTCCCTATCTCTAATTCATTATTATATCATTCTTATATATATTGATCCAATCGATTATTCGATCTTTCTTCATATTTTGATACGTATTTAATTATCGATAGATTCGATATATGATCTGAAAAATAATCATTCTTCAATTTTTTCTATTTTCTCTATATCTATATTTCAGATGATCCTATATATTTATTTTATCGATTTCAAAATTATCTATTTGCTTCATTTCCTTCCTATACATATAATTGAGATCACGATTTGAAATATAAAATCGAAGAATATGAAATTATATTTTGAACCTTCCATAGAAAATGAAAATTCTTAAATCGAATTCATGATTTCTTTCTATGATATAGTATCATTCTTCTTATCAATTTTGAAGATATATAATTCAATCGAAAATTTTCATAAAATAGAGATTCAGAATATCTATTTATATCTCTTATTATATCTTTTATTTGAATAAAATCATGAATTAGAATCAAATTATCTAATTATATCTTCTATTCATTATCATTTCTTAAGAAATATAATTCGATCGCATTGATTCTATATCATAGAATCATAGCTTATCTTTATTTCAATTATTGTTATTTTAATTTTTCTGAAAGATATCTCGATCGAAATCTTAGCTTCTTATCAATTCGGGCGGAAATGATTTAGTATTTTCTATTTGAAGATTCTTGGAAATCATATTTCAATAGAAATCATATATTCATCGAAAAAAATAGAAATCATTTTTCTTGATTCAATTATGAAAATAGTTATCGTAATTGAAATCGTAGAATCTAAAATATATAATAGAATATCACTTAATTCAATGATATTGAATATAAGTATAATTAGAAAATATCTTTCAAATAAAATTAGGATTTCTATCATATAGAATCAATATATATTTTTTATATCTTTTCAATCTTCAAACTTTAGAGATCAAGAATGATTATGAAATATATCATATAGAATAAAAAAATTTCAAATTCATCTTAATTCTGATTTGAAAATCAAGAATAAAATCTATTATATAGAGATGAAGAATTCAATGAAGAATATTCAAATAAATTTTAGGTTAATTAAGATTTTAGATTTCAAAAGATATTATGAAAAATATTCCCAATCTAGAAAGAGCAAATTAAGAATGATATCAAATCAAAATTTCAATTTCTCAAGATCTCATATATATCTGAAAATCCAATAATCATCTCCGAATTAGGATCTCGATAAAATAAAGAAGGAATGGTATGAAATCTCCATCAAAATAACGATAAAAGAAATTAATATCTCCTATTATCTCAATAAATTCATCTCATAGAATTCTATTTCCTATAGAAAATGAATATTCCCGGATATTCTAGATATGCTATTAAGTCAAGAAAAATATTCTTTTTTGGGAATATCTTATCTTAATTATCTAATTTTCCAAATCTATCCAATAAGATCGAATCCTTATAACGATTCTAAAAAAGAATCTCATGAATAGATCCGATAATCAAAAATGATAATAATAAAAAAAGATCATCAATTTTCGTAAATCGAAATGAAGAGATAAAAGAATCGATGAATTCAATAATTGATAAATCATCAAATCAATAGTTTATTATTCAAATAATCGACAAATAGAGGAAATCATAAATTCGATAGATCATGAGATCGATAAATGAATAAATCGATATATAGATGAATCAAAATATCGAATTGCTCAAGAAATATTGATTATTTTATACCTCCCTCCCTGACGGACCTATTCTTCAAATCATTTGATAGATAGATGCTAAATTACGAGATAGAGTACTAAATAGATGAGTAAATAGATAAATCGATTTGAGATATTTCTGAGAAATATATTGATAGATCTATAGATCGGCAGACCGGCAAATTAGCAGACCGAATTTAGGAGAGATTAATATATTAAATTCTAATTAATTTAATTAAGAGAGAAATTTATTTCAAATTCAAAGATATATCTCTCCTCGAGCGAGACGTACGACAAATACGCATAGAGATAATCATCTCTATAATTATTAACGATTCATTTGAAAATCTTCTAGTAGATTTGGATCGTTTAATCAGAACGATATCTAAAATCATGCCAATCTCATGTATAGATACGAATATATATATAATTCGATTATCTATGAATTCAATTATATGATAATCTTCATTATAAATATTCAAATGATCCTAATTTGAAATAATATCCTTTTCTATTACTGTATTATCTAAGAAGATTTATGAAGAATATCATGGTCTATAAATTTGAAATTTAGCCCATTCTGAAATATATGAAAATATATATGATCTACGAATTCAAGGAAATAATGTAGTAGGGCCATTTGCGTAGGGGAATGCAGCAGTTACACGGATACGTGCATATACGTGAAAAAGCAGCGATGCGTCGCAGATTATCAAATATAGGTTTCCCCCCTAGCTAGGCCGTTTGGGCCAACCTAAGATCGTTGGGTTGATAACCCCCATGAGCCATGTGTCTGGCATCCATATTTTCGCTCGCAGCATTCTTTCAAGAAGTCCCCACGCTTGCCGCCCTTCACCACAAGGCTCAGTCGCCTACACTGGGAATGGGGTTTACCGGGTTGCCATCAGGAAATTGAATTCAATTACCATAACGGGTTATCTTTGAAGAGGTTCTCTGGCAAGTTCCTTGCAGTCCGTGCTGATCCGACAGTTTACGTGAGGTGACTAGGGGATATTGACACACATGAATGAGAATCAATTGGAAAATAAAATGGAAACTGGGATGATGTAATGGTTCATTGTGTTTCAAGGCAGGGTAGCCTGCTTGCTAAACAAGGGAAAGACACACAAGTTAGTAGGCGCACTATGAAACACTAGCGCGATGAATGACAACGAGAAAAATACCTCAATACGCATGTGGGACTGTGTGATGTTACAGGGTCATAGCTTGGCTCTACACCCAATTGACCTCTAGACTCTAGATAATCCCAGTGTCCATTTCATGTTCCCATGTCATGGTTTGGGTACCGTCCCTTCCCAGTAACCATTTGCAATGGTTTCAATACTAGGGCTTTGTGTCTCTGTGTTATAGATAACATCAATGCAGGTCGGCGGGGGTCCCCATGACAAGGAGTATAGGATTTTCATAGGGCACTGTTGTGTGGCCCCTAAATTGTTGTGTAAGCCCCCAAAGTAATACCGAAAGTTATGCTATGCATATTCTCCACAATAGATCTCGCTGTTAATATTTAGGGTGTACATTGGGGTCCTACCTGCTCCACCGCCAGGATTTTAGCAGTTGGACAGCCGAAAATGCACACAAGCTGTGGTACCTTGGTCACCCTTCAGTAGATAGAATGTGGCTTTGGGTACATTAAGGTAAAATCCCCATTCTATATACTTAGGAGGGACTATACCCTAAACCCTAGACCCTTAACCAGAAATAATAGTGTTCATTTTAATTTTCCACTATCCCTGTATAACTCCAACCCTAAAACCTAAACCGTATATAAATAATCGTTTCCATTTTCTTTTCGATTATCCCTATATAACCCCCATAATCCGTAGTATACCTCTAGTGAAATGATCAGTGAATTGCCGAGCCTTCTCTTCGCAGGTTGAGCCAGCCTCGAGCAAGGATCCATCAATGGAATGTGGTGCCATGGTGAACTTAAAGCCATGCAGGGTTCTGTACATCAACAGTATTCATGATAGTCGCCATGGCTTCTTGGCAGAAGTGTGATGAAGTTTCTGACAGTCCTTCGTTGTGCTTGGAAGGCATGGGGACGTGTTGAGAAATGCGTATGGCATTTTTTGACAGAATTGCCTAAAACTACACCCTAACCCCTAAACCCTAAACCATCCTAAGCCCTACACCATGCTCTCTGGGGCTCCCGCTCTTTGACGCATCGCCTCCGCCTTGGCAGTCTCGATCTGTTACCCCTGTGTGAGCTATAGTCTAAACTCCTTGTATCCCTTAATAACCTTAATGATGGAGAATCAAATGGAAAAGAAAATGGAAAATGAAATGGAAACTGCTATATGTTGTAACTTGGGGTATATAGTCTAAACTCCTAGTATCCCCTGAATAACCCCATTATACTCCCCTAATGCAATCCCCTACATAACTCACTCTAAGGAGTTTAGACTATGGTTCATGTAATACATTCCAGAGCGCAACCACTGTTGCAGGAAAGCGGCGTTGCTGGAATAATGATAACCATAATATGTTAAGCATTGGATCAGGACCGGCGGTACAGGCATGCCCTCATGCTTGCTGAGCAATGCGGGGACTGGGACGAGATGACGAGATTAGGGACTAATTAAGTCTGCTCTGTAACTTTCTATATCTGGAAGTTCCACTTGTACATTGTCGAAAGTTTATGCGTTTGTTTTGCTTTGTTTCGCTGGTGCAGTCAAAGTTCCTCTTGGAAACCTTAGGGGAAGACGAACCAAAAGCCCCGGCCTTGATCTGTGCATGGTGAGGCTTGAGCGCTGCCTTCGCCTGAGGCGTATTGAGGTGTTTCATTTTGGATTTTGTAGGCTTCCAATGCCCCAGAGCCGGGCCCTGCAGCCCTCCTGAAGCGTCGGGTGCTGTACTGGAGACAAAAAGAAGTTTTCACCTTCTTCCGTCTTCTGAGCGCAGGAATTTTCGAAAGAGCTAAGAAGGAGGCCAGAACCATTCATTCTTTCTGGAACTGAGGGCTTGCACAAACTGAGTGTTTTTTGAAGTGTCTCCTGTTTGTAATCCTCCTTCACTTTGCTGACCTATCAGGCTAGCAGCTCCAGCAGGAGCCCAAAATTTTAACATGGCATCAAAACCCACCTCACCCTCCGCCCCTCCCCCCCCCTCCCCTCCCCCCCTCCCCTCTCCCCTCCTGTGCAAATCTTCAACAAAGAGTCCGGGTCTTGTGGCAGCAGCAGTGCCAGCGCCAACAGCCTGAATCCCCTACCCCGGTCTTGCGCCTTCCTCCCCTAGCCCCCAACCAATGGGAACCTTTCACATTGAGGGTGGTGGGATTCCTCATATGGGGGCGATAGGTTCATCTAGCCTCAACTTCTCCGAGTCGACTTGCTGTATCCCCGCGGTATTTGCGGCTTCAGAGTCGACATTGAGACAATCCCAGGCGGGGCTCAATCTTCGCATGTGAAAAATGGCGAGACACACAATCCTGAAAATTTATCCTCCAATCACCTTCCCACGCCTTGAAACCGCAATCTCTCACCCCGGAACCCTAAACACCTGAATCCCCAGTGGGCTGCACTGGAAGCAATCTGCATCCAACGTTAACATACGCTAACACGCTTACCCGCTTACTCAGCATCCAGCCTGCAGGTGTCTCGCAGGACACCTGAAGCGCGCTGCTTGGGGTTTAGGGTTTAGGGTCATCCCTTCCAAAACAAGGGTTTCCATGAACTAAAGAGGTGGGATATGGAGGGGTAGGATCTAAATTCAACTGCTCACCTGTCCAAGAAAATCACTATCCTACACGTCCTCAAATACGCGCATAGATCCCAACCCATCATGACAAGCTGAACTTAGAGCCCACTTTTGCGCGTGGGTGCAGTTGTTCAACAAGATGTTGGGGTACAAAGCCTTCAACGGTCAGAGATACCACATTGTTACCCATGCTATGCCAGTTCAGGGAAATGCGAGAAATGAGCCCCGCGTGGGATTGTCTCAATGTCGACTCTGAAGTCACAAATACCACGTGGATACAGCAAGTCGACTCGGAGAAGTTGAGGCTAGATGAACCTATCGCCCTCATATGAACCATCCCACCACCCTCAATGTGAAAGGTTCCCATTGGTTGGGGGCTAGGGCGGCTAGGTGAGGGAGGTGCCGAATCGAAAGTACGAACCTGACAATATGATTCTTTGTGCGATTTCTTTCTAAGGGTTTCCTGTAGGTCGACAACAACGAGAGACGTGTTGAGCCTTCTTTTTCCTAGAAACAGGAATTCAGATTGGCTACCAAATGCTTATCACCACCTACAGTACAAGCCACACACACTGAGAAGGCTACCCGACTTGGAGTGCTCGCAGCTGTGCGGAGCCTCCGGCTCGGGGAATAAGGCTGATGCTTCCAAGGGCACTCTGATTGAACCGAAACGTGTAACATGGGACAGCGCTATCCATAGTCTCATCCGTCCCGTTGCTCTTGCAAACGCTCTTCCAGCTCCCTGCTCCGAGACATGATCAAGGATCAAGATACCGTTGCTGCTCGCCCTCACCATGCTCAAGCTTCAAGCAGAGGGTGAAGAATGACACATACTGCCGCATGTATGCTGACGTGACGCTAGCGATGACGACCGCTGCCCTGTTCGTTGATGGTGAGGCTGCTGCGCTGGTGCTGGTGACAAATTAGGACAATGTAGGAGGTTCATTCCATACGTGCCTTGACAGATGTCACTCAAGAGACGCGTGTCACAACAAAAAATACAAAGATGCGAAAATGCACAAATGGTAGTTTCCCAAAATGTGGACCCCAGTATAGACCCAAAAATACGATAACTCTTACTATGGGGACCCCCAAAATGGTACACAGGATTTTTGGGAAACCCCAAAATCATGGTGGCAAGGATGCTGAAAGACGAGCTACATGACAGGGAACAGAGTAATGACATGCTGCAGCAATAGCAAAGGAAAAGACTACACTTGTGACGATCCTGGGACTATATAGTCGGCAATGATTTTTTGGCCCATAAATCTATTCAGGCCTAAACCCTGAACTCCGAACCCTACACCCTCGCCCGGGCTTGGACCTCCTCGGGCACGTCAAGCTCAACCTCGAAGAGGGCGGTGTAGGGCTTAGGGATATATTAGCCCAATAATGGAGAAACAAATGGATAAGAACTAGGTGTGCAAGACTTAACTCTCTTCCCCAATAACCAGGGCTAAAAAGTTTAAACTTTATTACAAAGACCCAAAAAAAAACCAAAAAGGTTAAAGTCCTTCTATTAGAAAATAATAATGATAATAGTAATGGTGGTAATCAAACAATAATAACACCCAGTAGTTTGTATGGGGTTTCGGGTCACCCTGTACATGTCTAGGGTTCCGCTTAGCCTATCGGTACTAGGAATTTGTTAAACCAAGCTCGCCTCCCGAGACCCTAAATCCTAAACCTTAAACTAGGCTACTGTTGATACTAACACCCTGAAACGTAAACCGCTTGGTTGAGGGTTTAGGGCCTTGGTCCCAATACTCCTTGTATAATCACCAATGCGAATTTGGATTTTAGGTTTAAGCTCCAGGGTTCAGGGTTTTTGGCTTGAGGGCGTTTTGCTGAGAGAATTAAGGATGTATTGGGAGCATCAGAAGAAGGTATACGCTAAACCCTACACCACCCCCTTCAGGGTTGTCTTTTTAAGGGCATTTAGTTCAGACACGCCCAGCCGCTAGGAACCTCCCCCAATAGCAAAATCAGCCACTTATTCATAACACAGTATATTCCCGTGGTATACACTTGTATATATATGTATATATACACCCGTATATACACTGTCATAGATACATATGAATATGTATCTATGACACTGTATCGGCAACATCTGCCACTTCGTGAGATAGGTGGAGAGGTGCCTTTTGACTGCTCCTAGGCCTAATTCGTAATGAGGCTCCTAAAACCCCAATATAAGCCATTGTCCAGGTCACGTTGAAATTTCTTGTCCATCTCACTCTCCATTGTTGCGGTAAAGGCACTTTGAGGGCGTGTTACTGTAGGCCTGTTTGGGGCTCTCAGACCTATCGTTGGGCTCTCCCAAACCATTCCTGGATTGTCAGATCTTCAGCTCTAAGCCTACACTCTCTAAGTCCTAACCTCCATACCACTAAACTGGTGTCCGATGTCACGAGCTTCGAGATCAGACGGTTTGAGAGTTGGTTACTACCCAGTCACAACTGCAAATTTAGGAGTTTTGTAGATGGCGCACAATGTCTTTTACATCCTTGAAGCCCCGTTAGTCGCAATGCTCGATAGAATTCAAATCTCCATGCCCCGCTTCCAAGTACGAAGAGGCTTTTGCGCACACAGCTTCCCAAGCACCATAGCGCTGCCAGCGGCACATTTCCCTGAAGCCGTAAAGCCTACATCAACCTGGCGATTTCAACATGGATTGAAGATAGCGCTCGCGTAGACAGAAAACGCTCGAAGCCCAAAGCAGGCTTCGGTTCAAGTTCTTCAGGAGCCCCTCTACTTGTAAGCCCCCTTACCCTACCTAAACTCCCCCCCTCCTATTCTCTGTTGGGTTCTAATCCGTCTTGCATCCTGAGCCTTCAGTTCTTTTGGTAGGTTCATTGAGAACGCATGTGCCAAAAGTTGGCAAATCTGGGAGCCGCACAACGCGGAAGTGTTGAATCTGCGGGCAATGATTGTAATAATAGTAGGAATCATAGTAATAGAAGGCAACCAAAGTCTGGAAAAACTAGCATGACGTGCACATGCGTTCTCTCTTCACTTGGCCAGAGTAAGCCTTCAAACCCAAGCGTCCCAGGACCACCCCCTATAGTCCCTAAACACTCCTCAACCTTAAAAATCCTAACCCCTAAACCCTTCCCAGCTCTAAGCCCTATACCCTCACTTCCCCCTAAGCACCCTAGATCCCAGGGTTGGACGCCCATGTGCCTGAACCCCATAATGCTACGCAACATCAAGGGTTTAGGGCGTCGGGCTCTTGAGTTTAGGGTTTAGGGCTCTTGGGGTTAGGGTTTAGGGGTTAGCGTCTTCATCAGAGCAGGGGGGTGACTTGCCCGCAAAAACATTTTGCAGAGCTTTTTCCAGTGTTTTCTGTTGGAGAACAAGAAACACCTTACAAGCCAGGTTCGACCTAAGTCCAAGGTGGAACCGTTAAATCCTTCCTTGGACAAGAGAAGGTGTAACAGGGCATAAACTTTGAACCCAATAGCCTCTAGCAGCACGGGGAAACCGTCAGAGAATAGTGCTTTGAGGGCTTCCATTCTCGAACTCTAGTGTGTAGGGCTTTACATTCCTGGACAGAGACTAGCAGCAAATCGGTCAAGCCTGAGAAGGAACAAAATCGTGCGGCAGCCTCAGACAAGGACTTGGCTTTGCAAAGTACCCCGAACCCACCAAAAAAAGAACCTTTAACATGTAAATTTTGGACTCTAAACTTGCATCTAGGCTTTCAAAACTTTAGACTGTTAGCCTTGTAGCTATCCAGCCCAAACACCAGCTACCCCTAAAGAAAAAACAAAGTCCCACCAGCCTGCACAAGGTGTCTCATGCGTTGAAGCAACTCCTTCCCAAGTTTTGTTTTGGTTTCCACTTAGTAGAAGACAACTTCCCACGGGAGAGTTCATATACGGGGTATAGAATCTTAATCTCAGACTGCGCTGACCTGGCAGAAGCACTAAGCCCCGAACACCCTAAACGCTAAGCCCGAAAACTCTAAGCCCCAAAGTCCAAGAACACTAAATCACAAACTTCTGAACATCCTTTCTGGGGAGTCACTGGGCTTCTCAGATTAATGCAACATCCTTCGCGAGATCTCTGAAACCCCTGCGAGAAACCTGTGGGCGCTGGGAGAAACCTGTGGGAACACTGTGGGCATCGCGCGAGAAACCTGCGAAAAAATCGTGGCAAACTCCAAACCTGTCTGTGTCGAGAATACACAATTTGTCAAACGGAGCCTCGCAAGATGCAAGACAGTCTGGACCCCCTACGTCTGCGTCAGTCCAAGTAATTCACTGGATCACTCGAAGGGTAGGAGCGACGGGCGGTGTGTACAAAGGGCGGGACGCAATCAGCACGAGCTGATCACTGTGCGGGTTTAAACGATACGCGGCCATTTCAGGCAAGATAACCCTAGGTCATAATCTTCAACGCAAACCTGAATCCTCACCTCTATTCCCCGAATCCTGAACCCTGATTAGGCCGCCTGATTGTGCCGTCAGACCGTTTGGATGCTTACGGTTTTGGCGGCCAAGGGACCTGGTTTCGACCATGCTTAAGCCATATTCAATCTGTTAAACTAACATATTCAGCTCATAAAAGCCCACCATTTTGTACTACTTGCCAAGGGCCCGGCACTGGCTCAAAAGCCTGCTTAAACTCGTAGCAAGGTAGTCTAGGTACGCAAATAGCGCCCAAATCCTCTCGACCGTCAGCTCCAAAGTTTGGGGTTTTATGGCTTAGGGTTTAAAAGTTGAGAAATATGCCGCCCCAAACCCTATAAGCTCTTGATCCTTCCTCGATGACCTGATTTCCACGGCCAAGCTCGTCCTTGCGCAGAATGTCAATTCCCTTTAATGTGGGTTCAGATACTGTTGGGAGTACGTACGGGACCCCATACTATTGATTCATATAGTAGCTTGGCGCTTTGAGTCTCTACAAAAAAATATTGCTTCTGCTCCCGTCTCCAAGTACACAATCTAGGAGCGTGAGTAGTTATAGGCATCATTCCTACATTTTCTTCTTGCAGTTTTGCATCATATTTCCACATTTTCGGTTTGAAGTCCCTGTCTGTGTGTTACTGTATGAACACCCCTCACACACTGACTGCAAACTTTGCTAGTGATTCCTGCAACAAGCGATTGTGGATAGGTCAGACATAGTTTGTTGCTGCGCGGGAACAGCACTTGTTTGTTCTACACCGCGGCCCCTGTTCTCCCTGTGTTTCTTTGCGGTCCAACGGCGCTAGTCTAGCAAGTAGGCAAAATGCGGGAATGAATTTATGCCGGCGAATAATGATGGCGCATGTGGGCCCATTGACCTATTGTCACGGTTGAGGGGCAGTGTGCAACAATGAAATATACCCGAACCTTTTACAATTGTATGAGATGACAATGTACTCCGACTCCTGACAAACATAATCTTCCTACCTGAAACCTCTGCTTTGGCAGGGCCGGCTCCCACGCACCTGTTGCGTGGGTGTGAGGTTGGCAGCCGTTGATTCGGATGATTCTGACAACCCAACGCAACCCCAATAGTCGCGGTCTGAGTGCTTGGGCCTGCTGAACTTCAGGCTTTTTGGGGCAACTATTGCAACGGTGATCTAACGTTACTTCGTATTGCGACTGGAAGTTTTTCTTCCAGGCGGGCAATGCGACAATGCGAGGTAAGCTTGGAGGCATAGAGTGTGGGGTATATATGGTGCAGTATTGGCAACCCCCCCCACCCCCCCCCCATTCAGGGCTTCCTTCGATTACGATTTGTTAGCACGGAAACCTTGGCCTTATGGACCCTGGGGGTACGTGGGGTCATCACATGGACTCTGGAGGATCCCTGTCTAGGGGCAATTTTGAAAAATTCTCACTGGCTCATAAGCTGTGTGACACTGTCGTGTGAGACACAATGCTCTACTGCGGATGGAGGAACGGAGGACATCTTGTACAGCGCAGACACATAAATTGTTGCAAACCCCACTACCGGAGACAAAGATTCGACAATATAAACCTCCATCTGCCGGAAGCCTCACACTCTACGCCTCCAAATTATCTCGCATTGCCCGCCGGGAAGAAAAACTTCCACTTGCAATACCATGCAACGTTAAATCATGGAACGAGAGAATCTGAAACATAGTCTCGCTGGCCTATGAGGATTAATTTCCCTTGAGGGGAAACTCAAACACAAAGATTCTTACCCTCCCTGGCACTAACCTGGAAGCCCAAACAGACCCCGTCCCAAAAAGTCCATCGTCTTCATAGGGCCCGCTTGGGCTTCGATTTACTTTCGGGGAAGGTAAACCCTAATCCCCAAAAATCCTCGTCGCTCTCCGTCTGAAGGGCCTGGGCGAAGGGGCCATGGGTTTGTTGCGGGCTAATTGACAGGGTACAAGTACCCTAAAAGGGGTGACAAGCCCAATTTGGCCTCACACATAAAACATTCATGGGGTACGTATGTACAACTTCTAACCCTGTACAACTTCTAACCCCGCTTAGACACTTGCTTTGTTCTTGAAGTCGAGCCTAAGATTATGCTAGCAAAAGCCTCACTGTCTCCACAATTACCCCCCTGTTCTCCCCCGCGAAGGCTTGATTATGTAAACCTGGCCCATCTGTCCCCAAATAACCCTCCCCATCTGACCCTATCACACCCCACCCCTTCTCCCAACACTGCACAGCACCTTGTAAAGGAGAGATAAGCCCATCAGGAATGTGGAAGCTCAGTGGCGCACCCGGTACCTAGAACCAGTCTGGCACTGCATCCTGTCATCAGCAGCTTTCAGTTTCGCAAAGGGCTTGGTAACATTGACGACTCTCCAATGACTTGACAGACAGAAGCAACATCACTGTCATCAGCACATGGAGGAACAGTGGGCATCTTGCGAAATCCAGACACTTTTGTTTTTTTGCACATCCCACTACCGGAGACAAAGAGTTGACATACATGGTGTCGTGTCCCGTGCCTACAGCCCCCCCCCACCACAATGGTATGCCCCAGACCAAAGCCCAGCAGAAAAGTCAAAGCAGCAACCCTGAAAATTGCGGCTGCGAATCTCTTCTATTCGTTGGAATTACAACCCTGCTGCTTCTAAACTTTGACTCATATTATGACGTACTCCAATTTTCGATGCTTTTCACCAGCAAGCCCTGATGATTCCCTGACTCATGGATGCCATCAAGTTTTTGCTGACAAGCCTGGAGGTCTTCCACCATAGCGAAGCGGCGAAGCGGCGACCTTGACTCGTTTCGGAAAGCAGCACGAATGCGTCTTGGCGATGGGAGCTCTCTCCAAAGCTTATCACAGTTATGCAACTCGGGAGCGGCCAGCCATGTTTTGCTCCCCAAGTTAAGCCTAAGATTTTGCCAGCGCACGCCTCATGGTCTCCGCTACTACTGTACCCCCTTATTCTCTCCCTTACCGTAGGGAATTGATGATGCCTAGTTGGCCCCATCTGTCCCAAATGACCCTCCCCATCTGACCTGACCCCCCGCGCAGAGCATCCTCTAAGTTTCGTTCACTTTTCCCGAAAGCACCGCGGAGGGCTCCTCGTCAAAAAGCTGTAGCCTTGCAAACACCGCTCACATACACATGCCACAGTCTATGCAGCACTTCCACCGCTCACATACACCACGCCACAGCACTTACATCGCTCGCCTTGCACACGCCACAATACACCACACCATGCTACTTTGCCCTTTTATTTTCTCGCACTTCTAAAGCCAGGGTAGGGTTGGCGAAAAACGTCGGAGCGAACCCTCTGCGGGTTTCGTGCGCGTCGCATCGCTCTCGTTGTGGCGCAGTGCGAATTTTCAACGTCATTTGCCAACCCCCTGCGGTGATCGTGCGTGTCGAAACGCTCCCGTTGCGCGCCAACGCAAATCTCAATAGTGTCAACGCTGACAAAGATGGTGGGCGTCTTAATCACAATCTGCGAATGGTCATGGCTTTTACTGTTGCAGATCCCAAAAATGCCAACAATCACAAGGATGGCGCATGCCCCCCCACCACCCACACCACCACAGAGCGGGGGGTCCACATGTAGGGGGCGACACCGAGGTCAAAGACACACATTTTTTAGCTCAACCCGAAACCCCTAGACTCTAAACCCCAATCCTGAAACCCCAACCCTAAGTCCCAAACCCCAACCCCAAGTCCTGAACCCCAACCCCAAAGCCGAAACCCCCAAGCCTGGGGCCAGCTGCACAGTCCCAGTCCCTATGTGGTCTTGAGCCAACAGGTACCACAGGACTGCCAAATCCGGCAAAGGTCGGGCAGGTGGCATCCATAGACTGTCTGTAAGTCGAGCTCAGATTTTCCTGTCTGGAATAAAGCAGCATAAGCCTTCGAATTAGACAAGGGCAGCAGGCTCCTAATCTGAGAGAAGAGGTCAAGGCTGAGTGGTCAATATGTGCAACAAGCCTGCCGAGCCCTAGCTATTCGCATAACAGCGTTGAGCAATTCCGCAGTGGCTGGTAACCTCATGACAAGATAACAAGCTTCAGGAATGAGCTTCAAACACCGGCATGAAGCTGCGCAGCCACGGCAATGTCTGAACGAGGCATTGCAGCGTTCAGCGTTAAGACAACAAAAAAAACGAGTTCTCACTCCTTACATTCATCAGAGAAGATCAACGATCCACGTGTGGACCTCTTCTCCTCATCAACTCCACCATCAATGAGCTGAATCATGTTCTCCAGGTCGGCCCTTGAGACCGCGGTGCTGGAGCCTGTGACATTCAAGCCCAGATGTTGCTCAAGCTTCCGCCGGATGGTCTTCAGGTTGCCGACTGCATCCTCAACCTCATTCAAGCGTCGATGCAAGGAAGGCACCGTGTAAAGGCTGTTGATCTTTGCCTGGATTGCGGCGTCCTTGGCAATTGCGTTCCTGGCACAGGCTGCGTGCACTGCCGCGCCGTAAGGGGCCACTGCAGCTGCTGCCGTAGTGATTCCCGCAATGCTCGCACCACACAGGGCGCTCACGTCCAAGAAGTCTTGGCAATGAACTACGACCAAGTTGATGAAGGTGACAACCTGCGTCAACAATTGACAACTTTAGTCAATCTTCAACAAGGTGCAGTTTTCGCTGAATTTTGCTGAGCCCTTCTCAGCTCCTGACCTGGCCAATGTACGCAATGGCACCGCCAATGTCCACCGTGCAAAGAGCCTGCGCAGGTGGACATCGCGCTTTGCGCAGCATCACTTCTGCAAGTGGAGCGAAGGCATAGTTGTATGAAATTCATCCCTTCAATATCCCCAATTGCCTCGGGGATCCCAGTCAGCTTGTTGACAGGCGACGACAGAGCCTTGTGCCCGCAACTTCCACTCTGGACTGCCTGGCAGGATCATCTTTAACTGCCTTTTGGGACCCATAGCTCTAAGGCGACCAGCCTGAAAGATGGAGATACCCATGTTGGCAATGTTGCTTGCAACCATTCCCACATCCACAAAGCACTGCAAGCCGACGCCAACCCGCCCTTCGCCAACCAGTAGTCGTCGTCCTCTTCGAACGGTTTGGTCGCCAAGCTCGCCGATTGCCGTTGTGGTCAGGCCTCACGTGGCTTTGTGTTCAAACAGGATCAATCACATAGCACTGAAAAAGTGATCCAAAGCGACATCAAGCGCCACGTCTTCAACCCATTCCTCGAAAAAATGATCGTGCTGCACAGAAACGCTGGAATTCTATATCAGCACAGTCATTCCTGGCGCTGGTGTTGCCGTAAAACTGGAAAGGGTCAGAAAGATCCCATGATCATCATCCATATCATGTCACCCACACCTACTGGGACTTCTGCATCAAATTAGTGCTACAAAACCGTATGGGAAAGTGCCTCTTTTGCTGGGCCGCTGGGCCATGCTATGATCTGCTTGAAACGCAAGGATGAAAGAAGCAATCCTGCGAATTGAGAAGCCTATACACACCCTGTAAGGTCCTCGTCACCGGTAATGTTCTTGTTCAGTCTTGTGCCGACGGGTTGCTGGGTGGAGTTGCGGTGCAAGTCGCCGCGGCAAGAGAAGCGGTGGCTGCCAGCTCGCCCACAACTGAGACCTAGGTGACCCAACTTGAGGAGCTCATGAGTGACTCATCTTCCGAGGGCACATCATGGGGGAGTCCCTTTTAACAGAAATGTCTGGACCCTGGAAATCCAGCATATGAACATACAAATATGTCAACCTTAATCTGGCCAAACAGAGTCATCCCAGACTATCCAAGCGACGAGGCCGGTCACACCTTTCAGCATTCAGGGAACTCTTAGTGATAAGAACTCAGGCCTCTGAGCTTTCAAGCAACCGATGCACACACCTAGGGAAGCTCGCGGCTACTCTCCCGTACCCAGCATGGCCTACGCCACAGAGCGCATTCACCTTGATGGTTGTTGCGCAGTTGGAGGCCGCGAAAGACAGCTTGGCAGCAGCATTGCCAACCCATGCCACCAGAATGGCAGCATCCACTTGGCACGCCAACTGCGGATAGCAGATCACAAGACATGGCAGTGTCGGGTGGCATGGGGGGATGGCGACCTACAGCAATTCGTACTGCGTGGAGACATAGCAACCCTTGAGGCCTCTGATTCTCCATCACGTGGAGGCGGGCAAACCCTGATAATTGCATTGATGTCGTCACCCAGACCCACAACTGACACCTCAGCACCCACGCAAGAAGAATCGCAAGGCAAAACGGCGAGCATGCATGGGTGGGCTTGACAGAACATTGTAGGTGAGACTGAGGAGAGTACGAAGGCTTCGAGGACATTGAAAGCGCAGAAGACGGTTCGACCCTCTGTGAGGCGCTTGTTCTTCTTGGCCGCCCTGTAAGCGATGGCCTCCTCCTTTGTACATAACCAAGCTGGACCCAAGCTCCATGAACCCAACGACCATAAATTGTTCCTAAACCCTGAATCTAAGCCTGCTTCCAAGTTGCCTTGGTGAGCATTTCACGAGCGGCATCCTCAGTGCCAGCCATTGAAAATTGCTCTCTCACCATGGGGTTCCTTTGTGCGGGAGATGCGTCGCCTGCTTCCAAGAATAAGGGGTTTCTGAGTTCCCTATGATGCAAGCCAGACCATCTGATTGATTGTCAACTTAACAGGCCATCTCTGAGTTGTGCACCGCAGGGTCGGCAGGCAACGCTCTCACCTGACCAGGCGAGGTACAAAACTTCCACTGTTCCGAGGAACCTGCTCAGAGTTATTCGGAATTGCGGGGGTAAATTTTCAGGATAATTATCGCGGATGATGTAGGCAGTGGATGAAGTGTCACTTTAGCAAGGCATTGCAGCTTTTGCAAAGGGCCTTGATGCAAGCTAGTGCTGCAGGCAACATTCCCCTGGCGAAAGTGGTTTCGTCGTGTTCCGAGCCAGCCTGCCTCGCGATTGTAGTAATGCTTGGAATACTCCTGTGCCAGATAATTCAGCATGGAAAGTTCATGAACTTCCGTTTTTGGAGCGATGCTCCCGCAGCGCATCACCCAGAGAAGCACTCCTGTCCCGCGGCTTTCATGGTCTTCATCACTACTTCATCTGCCAATTTCCTGCACGAAGCCCAAGAACGCGAACGTGCTGAAGCGATATGTCACTGTGTGGCTGCATGTCACTGCCACCACGATTTTCCAGGTTCAGCTGTGGACTTCGAACCCAGAGTTGAGAAGTATATCAGTACTATGTCTCTAAAATCCTAGTGCCCGGCGAGCCTGGCAAACTGTCGGTTCAGAGCAGGATGCACTTAACAAGTCCAGCAGAATTAAAGCAACGAGTTCCCTTTGTCCTGCTCTGGATGCGCTTCAAGGAAGTTGCTTTCAGCGCCATGTTTGCTTCCAGATCCACTGCAGATTTCCCCTCAGGGGACACACCCAAAAGCTAATGCACATGCTTGCACTCCTGCCTAGGGTGAAAGCTACTGTCTGAGAGCTCGCTACAACCACTTATACCGCCGGCGGCCTGCAAAGCTCCAAAATTTACGAACTCCCGCGGCTTGCAGGGCTTCGAGCTCTGGAAAAAGAGCGTTGCCGCTGCCAAGCAAGCAGCAGCGAGGACGGCGATTTTGAGACCCTCAGGCTAGGGTCTTTTTTGATAAAGAGAAGTTGGAGCATGTAGCATATGTGTTTTTCAAGCTAAAGTACATTTCCTTGCTGAGCCTTCATTTTTCCAGGAAGGCTGGCACAAGATCAAAGTTGGTGTGGAGGCGCATTGGCCTCAAAAGGAACAAAGACCCCGAACCTGGACCGCAGCCCGACTCTCCCGTAGGAGGCCTCCTTCAAAAAGGTGCATAGGCCCTTTACCAGTCCCACACCAACTGGAGGGGGGGGAGGTGGAAGCCAAAAACTACAATACATGTATGCTTGAAAAAAGACCATGATTGCACACTCACACATTCGTGTTTGTCACAGAAGGTATTCTCAAGCTAAAGTACATGTCCTTGCTGGCCTTCATTTTTCCAGGAAGGCTGGCACAAGATCAAAGTTGGTGTGGAGGCGCATTGGTCTCAAAAGGAACAAAGACCCCGAACCTGGACCGCAGCCCGACTCTCCCGTAGGAGGCCTCCTTCAAAAAGGTGCATAGGCCCTTTACCAAGCCCACACCCACCTTTTCCGAAACCAACTTGCCCAGTACAAGTCAAACTGGCAACGACACTCGCCACGAAGAAGCTAAGTGGCGCTGCAGCGCGGTGACGGTGGCGGGAAGCAAAAGTTGTACCAGCGTAGCCATGCAGTGACTGGGTGGCTTGGTAAAAGTGGGTTGCGCCACCTCGTGGAAGGCAATAAGGAAGATAATCAGCAGGATCCAAGCCCACTGATCTCGCCAGGGCAGCAAACTCAGCGCGGAAGGTGGCAGGGGAGCCTGCGAAGATCAGGCCCTCAGTCTGAATTTTCCCCCACAAGTAGAGAAGGACAGCCACCAGGGTCGGCTCGTGTAGGGAAAGCGATTGTTGAAAACCCCCCCCGATGTTTTTGAATTCGCAATGGCAATGACTACCGTCCCTTCGTTTTTGAAGATACGGACTTGCCGAAACTGCAGAGAGAGCAGCTCCATGGTTCTCAAGAAGAAAGAGAACCACGAAAGAACGAGGCGGCCCTTGCCTTGGCCCCTAGCCAGGAAAGAGGTGTAGAGCCGCGGGGCAGGTGGACCCGGCGCCAATTGCGCACAAAGAGCTGGGCTGTCATCAAATGAAATTTGCACCGGGGCAAGAATCGCTTCAGCCCTGAGATAATCCAGCCCGCTAGTGAAACATGATGACCTCATGATAAAGGTGATCGACATACTCCGCCAGTTCCTCATCAAGGCCCAGCAATGTTTTTGGAAAACTGCTGCCACCGCCTTTTCATAGCTGCGCCTGGTTTTGTCAGTGATTGCCAAGAAGCGAAGATGGTCACCTCCGTCCAAATTTCCTCGAGGCGCCATCAGAGTAGTTCCACTTTGCGATAATCCAAAGAGTAAGGGGATCACACAAAGGAGGCGATGTCCAGGGCAGCAATTCGGCGACAGAGGCGGTTCAAACGCGGCGACGATGAGCTTCCTTTTGAGAGGACATAGAATACCACCAGGGAGTCAAGGACGCAGAAAAAGCGGTGGCCATGCTCGGCAGGGTTGCGAGTCCGGCAGCGGAGCTTTGCCAAGAAGGGGCTTAGTTCAAGAACATTAATGCGCTGAGGGCGTTTCCATCGGTAGGACAAAACGTCCTTCCAAAGGCATCGGAAAGCTGGGTAAGGAGCTGGCTTGTTGCCCTCGATCTCTGACCCACGGTGAGTGAGGCGGACGCTGGTCCCGGTGTGGTGTACAAACCGGAGAAGCCATTCCAAACGCTGGCATTCCTCACCTTCATCCGTTGTGTCGAGGAAGGAGATCACCGGTTGCCCCCTCATGTTGAAGACCATGGGTTGCTCCTCGAAGTTGATGATAGAGGAGGGAATCCAGGGTGAGAGCTCACGGACGCCGCATGGCTCGGGGGAGCGGCGCTAGAACTCATCCCTCACTGCTTTGGCGAAGGCCAGGCAGAGCTCCCAGCAATACTCTACTTCTTCTTCCGTGTCAAAACAGACGTTCCCATACTCATCTTCATGGGTGTGGTATGGTTCCAGCCAGTCGTGGCCAGAACAATCTGGACCGTGGGTGCATCATGCCATGGAGGGTCTCGGAGTTGCGCAAGTGGTCCACTTTTGAAGCAATTGGAGTATGTGGTCCAAAACCACTCGCATCCGCGGAGGAACCTGGCTTCCGGAAGGTACCACATGTGAGATCCCAGGCATGCTCCAAATAATTCGCAAGCCTCGAATGGCTCTCTTTGCCATGGCATTCCCTTGCGCACCTTGGCGGTAGGCCCTCCGGGCGGTCTCGGCCCCGAAATCCGGGGGGTCCTCGCACCCATTCTGAACACTTTGAACACTTTGAAGCAGTCCTGGGAAAACGTTTTACAATGGCCCCAGAAAAGATCATCCGCTTCCTGATCTTCAATCTTGTAGTCCAGCGACCCTGGTCGCCACTCCTTTCAGGGCAATGGTTTAGTCAAAGGAAAGCAGGGACCAGCAAATTTCTCCTCAAACTTGGGGGTCTGCAGCCCGGCTCGCGTGCACTGGGTCAAATGGTCCCTTGCACACTTCGCCGACCAGAGGCGAAAGCTGCAGAGGCGAGCGCAAGGATACTGCCAGGACGCTCGATCAGGCAGCGGTTGCTGGCAAGCTGGGCAAGTCACCTCATTGCCCGAGAAGACTTTGTCTTAAACATCGCGGCGACGCTGGCTCCCCCCTCTAGGGAACGCATCAGCGCAGCTGATGGTGTTTGAAATCGGAGACTTGAGGTCAGTCTCGGCAAAACGCAACGCCAGGACTCAGAAGACCTGCAATCGGCGTTCAACCTCTTCCGAATGCCTGCGTCCTGATCTCTGCTGTTCTCTTTCGAGACGCTTTGGGAGGATCAGCTGACGAAATGCTGCGGCCAGCACTTCGTGCCAGGCAGCAATCCGCCACATCTCCTAGACGTTGGCTAAATTCCTCCGTATGGGGACATCAGCAGGCAAGCCCCGCTTCCTGCAGAAGAGTCGAAGACCATCCTTTACCTCGACAACTTCGACGAAAATTGCCACTTGAGGGCGGAGATTGCGGCGTCGGTGGAAGGCCAACCTTCGGCCAACCATGTCTGTCAAGTTTGCGAATGCCTGTGAGGCTTTGGGTCTCCCGCGCAATTTGGGGAAGCAACTTAGTGGCGCCCTGAATGCCACCCTCCAAGGCGGAAAGATCTTGGGCAGAGAAGGAATTATTCGCCACGCATATGACAAGTCCTATGAGCTCCTCGACTTGGGGCTGGGCTTGGGGCAACGGAGGGCATGACTGACTTCTGCATTCGATATTGCGTACGCAAAGCAGCAACGGCCTTTCGACGCCCCATGTGTTCCATCCTTCAGGAGATCTACGAAATGTTTGGATGGTCGAGGGGCGCCAAGGTGGTCTGCTTGCCACCCCCCGGTCTATGGGTCTACGATGAAGTCATGTGCTTCCATGACAAGATGGGAGTCGGGCTCAGCCAAGCCAGGATGCCAGTCAACTGACCCACGTGTGGGAGGAGATCCTGGGCTCCTGGAAGAAGACGGACACAGGATGGAAATAAACATCTGCGCCACCTGAATGCGATTTCCCACAGTCTTCACCTTGTGGACTCCACCGGCCCGATTGGTGATCAGAAACCCTCACTTGCACGTCGGCACATCCGAATGAACAGACCTCGGTCGTAACCGGCCTTCACGGTCTCAAACCAGTCTTGCTCTGACGCGTACACCTTGGACCCACGATGCCTTTCTGGGAGCTCTGTCTTTGGAAGCAGGTAGCTCTGCGGGTCGTCCAGAGCAGCTGCCAGCTCTTCGGGGAGGCAGTCTTTAAGGTCGACCGCCGCTGCATTGCCCACTGCTGGCCAGGCCTTGATCACCTTGGCATTGTTGAGGGCTTGGATATGCTCAACTGCCTCCTTCGCGCAGTTGCACCTATTCGACTTGAGGCTTGCAGCAGACTCGGGAACCGTGGACACGCGGCCCCCTGCTCAAGGAATCATCCCACCGCCGGGAGCCCATTCGCACGCAGACTGGCTCACTCCAGCTCACACAGTACATAAAGCTCAACAACACGAGGGCAGACTTGACCCAATCCTTGTTGCCTTTTGTGAGTCCCTCGACGCGCTGATTTATCAGGCCAGGATGTGTCGGAAGCACATTTTCGTGGGGAGAAGAAGCCGCTGAGGTCGACGCGGTGGACTTGGTGTCCGGAGGCAGCGCCAATGAATGTGACAAAAGATGCTCATGGCCGACCTCAGGACTTCGTCCCTTGCCAAAGGATCTTCCCCACGGCCTTGACCGGTGTTCCTGAGAAGGGCATTCCGAAGCTTTGCTCTCCAGTCCGCTCAATCAAGGCCTTCTTCTGCTTTGGCCCGAAAGTCTTTTATGGTGGTCCCACATGGAAGACCTTCATCACTGCTGGCCCCCAAGTCACCCACATCGAACTTGGCTGGAACGCTGGACTCATCTGTCTCCTCGCCCTTGGGTGGAACCGGCCTTGCGTGGGAAGGATCGTCCATTCACGACAAATCCACCTCCTCCTTCGCGCTGGCGGAGGCTCGTTCCCCTTTCCCTTCCTCTTCCCTTCTCGCCCTTCTCTCCTTTCTCCCCCTTGGGGGCGCCTTTCAGATCTTCCTTGCAGCCCCCGTTGCCCTTGCCGGTTTGGACACGCCTCATCTTCAGCTCGCAGGCCATCTCCTTTGATACCATCACCGCCTCGTCTCGCTTGACTAAGGTCGCGCCCCGGGGTCGAGGAGTTCCATGTACTGGGCTCTCCCCCAGTGTTGGTCGGCGAGCAACAGCTCCATGGCCTTGATACGCTCGCTGAGCGAGGATGTCTGCCGCACGCTGGTATTGACCAGCTCCGTTGTGGTCGAGCGCCAGCGCCAGGGCGCGAACTTCCTTCAACACCCTCACCGACATCTGGCCCGAGCTGGGCTCAGTATTGTGACGGGTGGTGTCAACGATCCTTGGTTGTAAAGACTGATCGCACCCCCTTCTCTGGCCACCAAGCTCTGCATCTTCTGCAGGAGCCGGGCGGCTAGCCTCCCCGGTCACTTCAGGGAATACTCCCGAAGCTGGAGTTGGAGACTCTTGCCGCTCTGAGAGGAGGGGGCTTCCCGAAAAAGCTGCACCTCGTCAGAGGAGGAGACTCTGGGGCCTGCCCTGAGTGGTCCGCGGTCTGAAGGCTTGTCCTTCTTCTTTTTTTTCTTTCTCTTACCTTTCTTGTCCCCCGTATCAGAGGAGAGCCACTGGTCGAACTCCTCTGACTCGGACGTATCCGTGGGGGGATCGGCGTGGCCACGGCCAAGCCAGTCTCCTCCTGAGACTTTCTCTTTGGCACTCTTGGCCCATCGCTTTTTTTTTTACGAGTCTTACCCTCCCTCGTAGGGGTCTCGGCCTTGGCCGGAGGAAGGTCGCCTGATTTACGCTTTCTAGCAGGCTTCCCTTCTTCCAGCTCTTTCTCCAAGGGAGAGAGCTGTGCCTCCACCTTGTCTTGGCCTTGGCCAGCAGCCGCATCCACTCCAGCGAGCTCTTCCTTTACGAATTTCTGGTGGGGACCGTTGGCCACCCACTCGATCTTTTTCTCCGCGAGGTCCCCCGTGGTGACCACTCAAGACTTGTCGGTGTGGAACTCGACGTGACTCCTTGCACTGGCGTTGAGTCACGCTGCAGAAATGCAGCTCAAACTGCCAGTTCTCATCTTTGCCGCCACCACTCTACAGCCACCATGTCAGGTGCATGCGTCGGGGTCCCCTGTGAGGGATAACCATGCCTTTGGCACGGTTCAGCTGGCACTTAACCCGAAAAAAGACAATGACTGCACACTCACACATTTCTGTTTGTCACAGAAGGTAATAATTGTAGAATGGTGTGTGTGTGTATGCAACTTTTGTTAATTTCTGTTTCCCATTGCATTCCCCAAGCTCCTTTAAACCCCGAGTTTCCACGTCATGTGTCATTTGATTTTTTGCCAACTTGAAGGCTCAGTCTACTTCAGGATATAGTCCCCCTTAAGTGGATAGAATATGGCTTTGGATGTATTATATTAAGATTCCCATACACCCCATATTCTATCTACTTAAGGGGGACTATGACTGCATCTCCGTCGGCCAGGAACAGCAAACAAGTTCTGGTTTCTCAAAATCAAGGCCCAGGGGATAGAACAGGAGACCATGAGGGTCGAATAGAAAAGGAGACTATGAAGGTCCCACTAGTGATTGTATACGGTATGCTATTGAGAAATGCCCACACTTCGAAGGTTTGTTGAGAAGCCGTGCAACCTGACTAGATATCCACCAGGACTAGGTGATTTAGTCTTGAAGTCCAAGAATGATTGATTTTGCACTCTTCGCCTGCATGTCAGGGGGTCCTTGGCAACCACAGAAATTGGCTTCAAGCAGAAGGCAAGCCCATTAAGCCTGCAGCTGGCTATGGAAATCACTTTCCAAGATTTCAAGATCCCAGACCCTGACTCCTAAAACTCCATAACTTCTTTGCATACTCTTTGGACGCTTCACAAACCAGTCTCAAATGGTCAAAAAACGCTGAAAGGTAGAGATCGCAGAGGTGGCACTCGGAAGCCCCATCGGGAGGAGTGCTTCGACTCCTCATCCTCATCTTCGTGCACGCGCTGAATGGATAGGATGCGGGAGGAGTTCTTCGACTCCTCATCCTCGCAGCTTGCAACTAAACTGATGGCTTGGGCTTCAGGTTCAGGGTTGTGGAAGACTGGGGCATGGGTCTTGAGAATTGCAGGTCGGCATTTCAGATCTAGTTTGGTGAAAGACTTTCAGTGCTGTGAGGCTGGGCCTGGGGTTGGTAGACAAACTGGAGGATACCATGCCCAAAAAATTGATGGTTCCTTCAGGCTGACGATTTACGGTAGTGAGCACAGCGACCTAACGTAGACTGGCAGTCATAACCTTTGGAGCCCAGCGCCCGAAATTCCGAAGCCTCAAGCTCTTAAAGTCTTAAGCTTAAACTGGAACCCGAAATCCGGAGCCCGGCAAAAAGCGCATGGCTTTCCACCTGTCCGGCCTCGGAGCTCAAGGCCTTCACTTCTTCAAAGCTGGCCATGGTCCTTTCCAAGGAGGCTTGCAAGGCTTGGAACAACTCAAGGCAAGGACTCGATTCAATAATGGGAGAAATAATGAGAAATAATGACAACAATATTATGTGATACTTAGAGTTTAACAATCTTAAGAAAAATTAAAAAGGCCACATATGGGGTCTTACACTTTGAGGGTTAAGGGATCCCTTGGCTGTAAACCTGGCCACGCCTTGCCTGAAAACTGGGCTCAAGGTCTGCCAGCCCTTTATGCAGTCCCAACGCTGCTTGCTCTGCAGGAAATAGTAGTGGTAAAATATCGCAGTAATGGTAATAACAATACTAGGAATCATGGGGATGGGTTATACGTTATAAGGGCTAGGCTTGTGCTGTTAATTGTACTTGCCCTAATGGATTGTCAAAGTCAAACTGGCGCATGCAGATCAAATCGTCAGTGCCATGAGCATCACACTGCGTCAGTGGCTACCCCACGGATACACAATTGTTCACACGTACAACTGCACGTGTGCAAGCCGGCGTCCTGCACTGGCCTTTTGCTCAATCAGTGCAGGGGGTCGGCTTGAGCAGTGGTGCCGCGCACTACAGCAACCAATGCTAGTGCGGCGCGCTGACCGCATGCTGTCCAAGGCAAAGCATGCAACTACCGCATGAGCAACCTCAAATCGATTGACAAGTTCTAGAAGCTATGCCAAATCCTTTTCACGAATGATATGAGGTATGGGCAGGAGGTTGAATTTGCCGAGCGTTTCTAGCCTACGGCACGCAACTGCTGCCGATGGAGACATCGGGTTGGACTCCATATGTACGCGATGGGGCGTTTTCTGTGTTCCTTGAGGCTAGCGTTTCTTATATTCGATTTGTGTTTTCCAAATTTTAACAGAAGCCTGCGCAGACAAATGTAAATCCAGTGATTATGGGCATGGCCAGTGGTAATGTTAGTAGTGATCCTAACTGTATTAGTAATCCATCGTAACCACTTGCCCAAAGCCGCCAACCGCCAAATTCATATGCAAATCGCATCCGAACCAACATTGTCATATGATTCGGTTCAAGTACGGTTTGACTACGATCTGGACACGGCTAAACTCCAGGCTGCTCGGCCTCATCAAGTTCAAGCTGTATAGAATCATATAACAACACATACTGGAACCCATACTAAAACCCCATGCAGGACCCCACACAAGACATGAAAACTGCAAACTGTGTTCGCGTCTATCCAAATCACGAAACACAGTCGGAAGTCGCGTCTGTACTTTGTCCAAGGCGTGCCCGTTCAAGAAATGGGTCATGGTACTTAGCTGTGAACTCTTACGCGTCACTCCTGAACACTTGCATTATCTTGCTATGGTGCGGGGAACTTGGACGTTTATACTTCAAAAGCCATGAAATCCCCGAGTCTTGATCCTGGGAGATATCTTCCTGTCCAGTGAGCCTCTCTTCAGCAGGAACCCCACATGCCTGGAAGAAATGGAATCGAGCCTGGACTGTCGCAAAGCCTCAACAGGATGCGCAGCCCTTCCAGCCACTGACAGTAAGGCATTTCTCCGCTTTCTCCGGCCACCTCTCTTCGCTGGCAGTTGGGGGCGCCGGCAGGGCAGCCGGCAACCTGAAGCGCAAAGCTGTCCTATGTGCGAAAACATTTTCTAAGGGTGATGATAGCAGGTAGCACTGCTGATACTTGCAAACTGTACAGATCACAACGGCAACCGTCATAAGAGCAGCAGACTAAGGATATTGTCAGCTTTCCTTTTTGCCCTACGGAATCCTCATCAAACGAATATGCCTCGGTTGCTTCATGACTAATGACTAATGGCAGCGAAGTTGAAATAGGGTTTTGATAAGAATCCCCCCAATCCGCACTGCTCTGGCAGAAAGGTGGTCATCCGAGGAGGGTGCTGGGCTATCGAATGCTGCTAGCACTGCTGAAGTCAAACATGGACGCGGGCCTTGAAGCCCTAAGAAGCATTCAAGGCTTCCTCGTCCTCTGATGGCAGCAGTCCGTACAATTTCAGACAAGAAACACCGAAAGCAAGAATCACGTCAACCATGTGCATTCCTGACTCGACGCCTTCAATCCTGTTGGGCATTGAGGGATATTCTTAACTGTTAGTCTCCAGCAACTAACAACTATAGACACCACTCCCTAAGTCCCCACCAGAGGGCCACGAAGCCTCGCACATGAGCGGCATGGCTTGGTCGTTGACGAAAAGGGTGACGGCCTGCAAGAAGGCAAAGAAGCAGCAGCAGTCCGAGGAAGACAAGGAGGACAAGAACGCAGAGGCAGAGGGGGGGAGGGGTTTAGGATTTAGGGTGGCTAGTAGGGAATTAAGGAAACAGGGTTTTCTAAACTTTCTCTGGGATAACGTTGCCATGGCAGAGCCGGGAGAGGTCACGAAAGATACTTTTACAGTACTACGTACTACTTCCTTTTGGTAGGTTTGCACTGCCACGGCCGGATAGATTCGCCGCTGAAGCTGTTTTCACAGGGGCAGGACACACGAAGCCTCTTGGTTGAAGGCATGTATGCTCAAAGTGTAAGGCTTCTGAGGGTTGATGGCGTGGAGCCGCGAGGCCCCACGAAGTAGCGCTGTTGCTATAGTTTGGAAATGGCCAGACACCTGACGGATTATCCGCAGAGCTAGTGCCCAGGTGTTTGGGTCACAAGAAACGGCGCCTGGAAGGATGAGTTGAATCATAACCCCAGTCTTGAAAGAGGCTCGGCCAAAAGCGGTGAAGTCCGAACCAGTCCCGCTTTCTGGAGACCCAACTGCTGGGCCCGGCCTTCTGCGTGCGCAAGGCAGAGATAGCCAGCAAGCCACCTCTGGCCATCAACAGGCTGAATGCTTCAAGGCGAGTCACACCCCCCAACTACAAAGGCTCCCATTACTTGGCACTGTCCCAGTAAGCTTTTCGGGATAAGGTAGCTCAAAGTCACAGGATGCTGTTGTCTTTCCATACAAGGACTTCAAGTGAGGGGATCACCAACTTCTGTCCCACAGTCATCCCATGCCTTACCCCCACCATTTCCGAACGCCCATAGCACAAATTGCAGCAAAAGACAGAGACAGACAGAGAGAGAGAGAGAGATCTATAGAGATCTATCTATCTATATGTGTATATATATATATGTCGCCAAAATGAATCCCGGAAAATACGAAGCAACAGAAGCGACACTTCCGCAATTTTGACAGCCCAAATTCAAACCTAGGCTTCGCCCACACTGACGAAGCACCGCTGGCTGTAGCCAGAAGAAGGATGCAGCCGCCTGCTCTCTGAAGTGAGAAGCTAGTTCATTGTGAGCACCATGTAGCATATCATGTTTTTAGTGCGGTATTGGTCCTTTGAATGACAACTTGTTTCTTTGTATCTCTTTGTCGCGTCGCATGACGGATTCTGGCTACGCAAGGGCAGGCAACAAAGAGACAAAAGGGGCTGCAGCCTGGATCCTGGTACCAGAGTATGTTCATTCATCTGTGGTCTTTTGGAGCCGTGTGCCGTACAAGCCACTGAAGCCAAGATGCCAACGACTGGCATGATTGACTCACTCTTAACTATCGGGAGAAACCATTCCGCTGTAAGAAGAACACGCAGAACAACCAATACCTTTTGTAGTACAAGAAAATATGAAAGCCTGGACCAATGTCACTGCTTGCTCGAGCAGCACAACCCAAACCTCTACCCCAAAAAATCGCTTGATCCCTACCCACAAACCAGAAACCCCCAGACCTTTAAACCCCGAGATCCCCTACCCTAGCTCAACCCTGAGACCGAAATCCCCAAACCCCCAAGTCACCCACTGTATAACCCATATATAACCCCTATATTCCCTTTACAGCCCCAATGTACAAGAACAGTTTCCATTCTCTTTTCCATTATCCCCATATAATCCCAACATACCCCCATGTTTGACATAGTAGTTTCTTTTGTATTTTCCATTTAATTCTCCATTATTGGGGGATAACATCCCTAAACCCTAAACCCTACAGTAGTTTACATTTTCTTGTCCATTTTAAGCAGATCTCCGCCCAGCCTGGACTCAGGGCCTCTGCCTCTGCGCCCAAGGCTGCCACCGGGGCATCGCGGAGCTGAAGCAGCCGCCGCGTGGCCGAAAGGTCCTTGCAATCAGTGGGTTTGGGCTTAGGGTTTGGGCTTTCGGGTTTAGGGTCAAAGCCAAGCATTTATTGAATGGCCGTCTTTCATCCCACTGTTGCATTCTGAGACTCACAGAGGCTCAAGATTTAGGCTTCCAGGTGTAATGCAGGGCCCTGGAAAAAGGTTTGGACTTTTTGAAGGTGTTGGTTGAGCTTCTTGTCAGCCTTTCGCAGTGCAAGGTCCAGCTCCTGAAGCATGAGCACTGTCAACACGCATCGGCATACCACGACAAGTCTAGCGTTCATGTACAACTAAACACGCGAAAGTATTCGCACCAACAAGTAATGCACACACACACAACTCAGTCGCGCGCAAGGACTTCTTTTTGCCTCATCCCTGCGGCTAAAGTGCTGTTGGCACTGCCCGGACAGGTGGCCCTTTGGACCATCTGCCGAACAGCGCGATTTCGCCACTCACGCGCGCTGTTCACCACTCTTGTGCGCGGGCTTGTAATCGGCGATCTCACCCACGAGTTTGGAGAACTTGCTTCGAAGCTCTTTGTGCTCACCTTTCTGGACCGCCAAGAAAAACTTGTAGACACGTTCGAACTGGGGGCACAGGCGCTGGCAACCAAATGCCTCGGCGTCATCCCAATTGCCTCGGGAAATGCCGTCCGACAGGTTGGCAGCAGACGTCACCCGGTGGAAGGACAGCTGCAAGTTCTTGTCAGCTACCCATGCCCAAAAGCACGCAAGGGTCTTGGTAAACGACTCATCCTTTGAGTAGCCTTTTCGGAGCGCATGCTCTGCCGCCGTGTTGTCCACGAAACACACAAGATGCCCCTGAACATGAGGTGCAATCACTGCGATGGACAGAATCTGCGCCATCATCTCCAACCAATATATGAACGCCTTGGATTGAACAACCTTAGCCAGCGAGTCCACAGGAACCTTGGATTGAAAAGCTCGCCTAATTCCTGTTGAACCGAAAAACAATGCGCCCCAACCATTCTCGGAATCTTTTAGGAGGCTTAACGATGGGCAATCTGACAGCCACTTACGCGCCGTCCGACGCACTCCACTAAGAGTGATGAAGGCATCAGCATACAGGATGGAAACAGATTGTGATCCTACCTGCAATGGGATCTGCACGGGCTTAAGCAGAGGGAGTACTCCCTGAATCTCAAGCAAGGCAACGCGCATGGATTTAGAGAGGGCACTAGAGCCAGGGAGCCCATGTTGGCGAGCATACAGCGGCTTCAGGAGGGCTTTGCCTACTTGGCCGAAGACCCATGATGTGACAAAACCAAGTTTTCCTGCAAGTTTAGCTGCCATCTGCTGGCTCATCTCGCCAGACGCAAGGATCTGCGAAATCAACAGCTGAATCTTACGAATTCGCTCGGAACCTGCAGAGGCAAGCACGCACTCGTTCCCTACAGACCACTCAACCCCCAACAAAGTCTGTTGGGCAGCAGGGGGCTTTTCCTTGGCTTTCTTCATACGGAACCCTAGCG
>CAJNIZ010040569.1:35668-56498 GCA_905231905.1 Symbiodinium pilosum
GTACATTCCGCAGCGACTTGTCCTAGCATGCACACGTGCATTTCACTGCAACATCACAGCCAGGTCAAGAGAATTATCCAAATCGAACTAGCCTATCAAATTGAGTGTCACCTCAAATTTCGGGATCTCTATGTTAATGTTCTTTGTGAATAGCAGTTCTTGGTGACCTTGTGACTTTGGGCATGCGCTTCAAACCACAGCAAAATTTGACGGTCATTCGGTAGTACGAAACACTTGAAAAACAGGCTTTGGGGATTTCTTGGGCACAAGATTGAAACATGGAAGCTACCCGCCTCCAGTACCACCACTCGCTGGTCGACATAGGGCAACATCCTCAATAAGGCGCGTTCTCCAAATCTCAACTGACGATCCCGGCATCAAAAGAACATGCTATGTTGTAGCATCCAGTTCCTGGCTTAATGATGGAGACGAGAATGCAAACTACATCAGTGCACTGGGCCTCCCGAAATGTGCCCTTTTCATCTGCACGCAGCGTGACATGTACTGAAGATTTGCTCGATGACGATCTGAAAACGGGACTCAAGACGCCATGGGGAATCCGGCTACACACCTCCCCTCGCGTGACTTCATACCAGCACCGAGGCCCGACAGTCTAGGCAGCGACAATCTTGGGTCCTCACCTGTCCTGACCCATAGATCAGACTTTTGCAGCTGCGTCTTTGTTGTGACTCACTCACACTTTGGAAGCACTGCCGAAGAAGCAGGCCCATGGCGTGCTTAGACAGCTGCGAATGACTGCGTCAAGTTTTGCTACGCTGCCGTCTGATGCTTGCCGCCACCTTGCAAACACAGCTGTCCTGTCAAGTCGCTTAGCGCTACGAATGCCAAGAAAGGAACTGTCCTTCGCACATTAGCTTCAAAACAACACAATGTGAGAAATGTGCGGCAGGCGTCGGCTCGATAGCTTCTTGGGCGAACCTGAGCAGGGAGAGACAAGGAGATGCAGGTCGTGGATTTTCGCACATGATGCACACTTATTGCACCAGCAGGGTAGATAGCTTCACGGCGACGCTGGTATTAAAGCGTTCTTTTCCTTGCCAAGCAAATTCGGAAGAAGCCGCGGCAAAAAAGTATTAGCAAATGTCGACTCATCCTGAAAGCCCCAAGAAGGCAGAGAATGGCAGCCTACTCAAGGTATGCAAAACAAGTTCAAGACATTTCATGCGGAATCATGCATTCCATGATGAAGATGATGAAGTGCCGCACTGGCCGTGCGATTCCCTCCCAGTTTGCCGTTCAGTCTCTTTTGCGTTTTTGCACAGCCCGCAGCTGCATAGTCAAGCACAGTCGGTAGGATGCAAAAGTTGATTTGTATTTACTGAATACACGTCAAGTCTTAGACTCTTACATTGTACCAACTGTCCTTGACTTCTGGGGCAGCACATAGAAAGAGCCGACTACGTCTGTGTAACCTGCCCATCCATGTGAAGTTGGAAGAGTCCAGAAATATCCGCACTGCAAAAAACAAAGCTTGGTCCGAAAGGAAGCACTGTCAAACTTTCCAAGCATCCCAGAAGCACAACTTTGTGACGGGCATTTTGTCAGCGGAGGAATTTGTGCGCACAAAAATGTTGTAAGCTTTGGGACTTACATACAGTATGTTAGGTGGTGCAATATTTCTTCCATACACAGTATCTCGGCATATCTAGGCTTTCTGAATCTCACAGTTTGCTGTTTGAAAGCTCATCCGACCTGAACTGCGTGGCTTTGTCCGGGACATCGAAGCGGTCCTTCTCAAAGACCCGCAAGCCGCCTAGATCGCATCAGCCAACTTGGAAATCACGATGATGAAGCTCGGTTGCCGTGAAGGAACGTAATCTAAGTTACCGTAAGATGGGAACATGATAAATACATCATGGGTTTTCCTTATTGTGCGGAAGAAGATAGCCTATTTGTTACCGGCAGTACTGAGCTCATGATGACTATGAATCATGGATTGGCAGAAAAACCCTTCCATATGCATCCACCCTCAAATGAGGTCCGAAATAACGCCAAACCATCCTGAAACTATTCTTATTTGTTGACTTGTTTGGATGTTGCTTGGAATATACAACTCCAGAAGACATGGGAAGGGGAAATGAGAATACAGCAGGAACCGACGCTAGCCAGCATCGTCTTCTCTGCATCACTCTCATGAAGATGATGGTCAGTATCATCTGCATCTTCAATGATTTAGCCCGAGTTGTGAAGCAGGAATTCTTTGAGGTCAACTGCACGATGTCTATACAAAAGTCTGATGGCAGAAATAAGAGGTCAAATACAAAAAGGGATCAACAAATCTAAAAAACGCACGGAAATTTCGGCTTTGGCTTGGGTTCCGATAGCGTCGCCTGCGCCTGCGGCATGAAACCTGCATACTCTCTGCATATTCCAGTGGCCTGAACAACTAGAAATGATCAGTCTCTGTCCATCCAGTGCACAATCATCAGAAAGGCAATACAATAATGCCGGGAGTAGTCTTCTGAAAGCGCAGGCGTCTAAATACTCCACATATCTGGCAGGCAGCCGAAGTTTGTGACTCACTTTCAAAGTCTCTTACATGCAAAGTCTCTGCTTGAGCAGTCTCAGCACTCGGCCACAAATGAGTCGCTAACAATGTAGTACTCAAAGGATCCACCAACAGGGGAATCCTCCAGGGGCTCCGGGAACCTCGCCAGGCCTGCAATGATTCGCAGCTTCCTCTGGCCTAGGGTAGCCAGGCGAACCAGCCGTGCAGCACCTCGCGCCAAGAAGATCAGCTGGCTGGCTTCGCCTCAGCAATTTTCCTGGAAGTTTGGTTGTTTTGAGAGGCCATCGGCTGAAAGCATTTTGAAGACCTTCCCGCTTCACATGCATAACATAACACCACACGAGCCCTAATCACAAAGTTTGGAGACAGTCCTGGAAACTCAAGTTACTTCGCCACACCTTGCAGTTCTCCGAGGCCTCTGCTGAGAAGGATTTGGCACCCCGAGTCGCTGTAAGAAACCGAGCGGCCCAAGTGTGTCTGTACCAGCTCTCCAGTGGCATCCAGCTCCAGGTGGCGCCGGCTGAAGAAGAGCCTGACAGCGCATGAAGTGCTGAGAGGCACGGAATGCGCTCAGGCTTCAAAACTTTAGGGGCTGGCATTGGGAAGGGCACGGGAATGGAGTGGTTATTGTAGTGTAACCTATTCAATTCAAGACGTAGGACTGCCTGATCAAGGGCCCACCGGCCCCCAACTCTTCTGGTAGGCGTTTCCCCGACAGGCTGCCCCGTGCACTTCAAGCAAAGCACAAATGCAGTTGAGCGAAGCATCTGATGCGAGCCAGGCGCTCGGTGGGGAAGCTGCTGTGCAGGCCGTAGAAGCTGCGCAGAGACTCCAACTGCTGGGCGTCAGAATTGGGAGCAGTGAGCTTTGATGCTTGGAATAGACCTAAGGGCTTTACCTCTTGAAGCCCTTGCCACGTGGCCCAGCCTGACAACAAACTGCGACTCCAAGCAAACACTTTACAAAATCTCTGTCTTGTTGATGCACAGTAGTACGCAGAAGATTTACGACTTAGGGTCCCTACTCCACCACGGCCCAGCGGCCTGATGGGGGGACTCTGTGAGAGGCTCGTAGCGCACGATCTCCCGTGACAGAGATCCCGACTTCCTGCCACTCATCTGCTGGCGCGGATAATGCCGCTTATTTCACTACGATGATGAACAACTGGCATTGGCAAAATCCCTCAACAAGTGCTAGGACCGCGAGCCCAACCCCAGAGTGGGCCGAGTGTCCATGGGAGTGCTCGCCCCAAAGTGTCCCCAGAATGCCTGCTCCATGGTGCCACTTAAGTTCACTTCACTGTCCCTGGCCCTGCTTGCACAACCATGTCATGATGGAAGGCCGGCCTATGCAAAAAGCATAATACATTCTGCTCGCATCTAGCAGCCTTCCCACGCGTCCAGAAGAATGGGCTGCAAAGCCCTTCAGGACCCGATGCAACACTGTAGAGCCCTCACCCATCCCGAAGCCCCAAGACAGAGCAGCAGATGCAACGTGATGGCAAACCACTTGCCTGCTTAGGCGAGAAGACGATTAATTTGAATTGTGTGCTGACTAGATGCTATTGATTGTGGGCTTGCAAACATTGACCAGACGTGTGCGCTTGCAGACAGTAGAGGCGGGTGTCGCAAGAAGTGCAAGACGGGAGGCACGAAATCCGGAAGCCTGACCACAACATGTTCTTACATCATCCTCCAAAACGATGCAGTTGCCAGAACAGGGGTCCCTCCCAAACTCCCTTGGTTTCTCCCCGTGCCTGGCTCGCTCACGCCTCGATTCTGCCTTCTGCCGCTCCTGCGAGGGAGTTCTAAGTGAGCGAGCAAGCGCACCATGTCTTATTCCTGTCGCACATGGACTGCTAGAGTCCACGAGCTGAGGTTCAAGTTTTGCGCTCGAAAGTGATCCTTTTCCCTTGGGCGCAACCGATCAGCATGGAGCATCCGACACACAGCGGATGCTGCTCTGATCTAGTCCCGGCATCAGATCCAAACCCACCTTGGCCTGCACCCCAAAGCTATAGGAGCTTTGAAATCTGCTGAATACTTGCAAAGGTAACCTAGTCCTATGCCATTCTGTCAGTTCTAGTGCCAGAGCTCCTGCTCACTGCGGCCACTTCGGACGGCCTGGACTTGATGGAGGAAACTCTCGTTGGACTTGTTCCAAAGATGAGGCTGAAGCTGAGCAGGCTTCCACATTCAGTATCACGGCAGGGGGCAAACGTAGCAATGGTGGCAGCGACACTGGTACAGTACTGGCTGCTGTCGTGGCGGGAAGGGCAGTGCAAGGGCCATGGCAGCGGGGACAGGGTCGCCCTTGTGATGACCATTTTGATGCACTGCCTCCTCCAGTTTCTTGAGCTGCTTCTGGCGCTCTGCCTGGCATGGCCACATGCTCTATGCTTTGTTGTTGCGAGAAGTGGTTAAAGTCAAGTGCTGAAGCACGCCGATTTTGAGTTGTGCTCATTCTTTGCAGCTTCACGGTCTGCGTCTCACACTGGCTCGATTGGGGGCACTTCCTGCAATCAAGCCTAGGAATCCCAAGCAAATCACAGAGTCCCCTGCCTTACCGCCCAAAGATGTAAAGAATCCCATGAGCCCGAGGGAAAGATTTCACTGCAAAGGCCTCCTCGCCGTCGCTGTCCACACCGCTGTCGTAGCCTGGGCGCACGTGCAAGCACCAGGGTGGATCCTGCCTTTGTCAAACATTAAGAAGAAAGACGCTGCTACTGCCTAAGGCTACTCCTGCAGCAACCTGACTGCTTCAATCTCTGCTGCTATGATATTGTCTTTGCAGCTTGCCTCAAAAGCATGCACTCCAAGGAGCCGAGTTGTCGATCATCCTGCGTCCGATGAAAGTTGCGGAAGCAAGTGACTGTGAAAGCATCTTCATCTTTACACGGCTAACGCTCTCGTCAAGAGCTGGCATTTGTTGACGTCGCGCTCCACACAGTCCTAATGATATGTTTGTGTGACCTTGCAAGCAAGCTATAAGCCTCAGAGCGTCTCATCCTATAGTATGCACTCTTCGCTCATGGAAGGAAGCTTCAGACAGTTCGCTGCATCATTGAAATGCACCTCTACTGCCTGAAATATCCTCAAATTCTGAAAACAGCCACCTACGAGCTGCGCAGGCATTATGAGAAGAAGTTCATGCATGAATCAAATGCTAACTTCAAAGGATCTAGGTGCCGCATCCTGAGCTTGCACAAAGCAACCCTGGTCCATTCTCCTCCCCGCAGCGTCCGTCACATTTCTGCCTTCTTGGCAGCTCAGCCACCTTCTTGAAAACCTTGGGTCAATAGTTGCAATGAAGAGGAAGGGAACAACTGGATCAGCGAAGTTCTGACAAGAATGAAATTGGAAGCGGTTGAAAAGCACATACAGGAAGATGCCGCAGGTATGAATGCTTCAGTGGGAATAACCTGGAGAAGAGATGCCAGGAGAATGGCCTCCACAATCAAGCGACTTGCACACGAAGACCAAGGCATGTCTTCAGGGTAGTCTAGAGGGACAAGAAAATTCTAGGATGTGTTAGGTAGAGCGCGGCATGGAGGCCATCTTAACCATCAGTCTAACATCCCATGACAGTCGGTTAAGTCCAGCTTTGAGACCGGCATTACTTTGTGATGTTTTCAAGGCCTTGGAAAGCGTTCCTCCAGGCCACAACACGGCTAGTTGTCGGCAAGGGACGGCTATGAAGAAGCCTCGCGGGGCTGCAAGTGCAGTCGCGTGATGCAGCTGCCCAGGACAAATTGAATGCTGAAAGCTCCCATCCCGGCCTCCAGTGTCGTTGTGATGCGGGAGGATCCGGATGCATCTCGGCAGCTGCGCGCTCTCAGGCGACTCCTCATCCGGCGGAAAGACGCCTGCAAGTGCTCAACAATGGTATTCAACCAATTTGAGGGCAGAATCGGAGGCACAGCATCTGGGGTCAAATCTCAGATTGCACGTACCTGTACTGCAGCTTGTACCCAAGTGCACTGCTCTCCCTTCTTCCACAAAAACCTTTAGCCTATGCTGTGCCTCCGCCTAATACTGCAGCACTGTAACAGTGGAACATTAGCTCCTTGAACATTCAAGGCTTCATCAAACTGCTTGAATGCCGCTTTGGATTGTGATCCATCTAAGGCAAGACTTTAACCCCTGCAGGTGATCGGGGCAAAGAAATTGATGCTTGGCGCGTCTGCGACTTTGATGCCCCCAGTTGGCTGAATCTGGGGCCCCGTGAGTGTATGGATGCTCCTAAAGTCGTCCCTCAAAACTTCAGGATTCTCATCTTGAGATGCCCCGACCTGGGCTCAACTTTGCCCCGGCCGCCTGCGCCTGCACGGTGCTCAGATGTGCGGATTGCATCTGAAAGTTCACAGGGTATTTTGAACCTTACTCAGGAACAAGCGAGCGGGTCTTCTGCCGGGTTGCGTTGGAAGAGGTTGCTGGCTCCTCCTTAAGGGCCCCTCAAAGACAACCTGCCGAGAAATTTAGGTGTGCTGATTGGAAGAAGCCCTGCCAACTTTGACCCTGGCAGCGATTGCAATTTTTGCGGAGTGAGGCCACATAAGAGCATTTTCCACGATTCTGCGCACTACCAACAGATCACCAAGGAACATTGAATCTCTCTTTTTGCTGCTGCGGCCATCCCTGCATGATCAAAATTACGACGTACGACAGACTACAAAATCATACGAAAGCATAACTTCTTGAACCACTCCTGAAGCCCGGGCACCTCAGCAAAGCTCGAAAACATCTGCTTCCTGTTGCTGGGATGCGCGACCTCAACTCTTGCGACGAGGTGCAACGAGCTCGCCATGCTATTAGAATTGAGAGGAGGTTCCGGCAGCGAAGAATGCCCAAAGCCATGCGTGCTCTTTCACAGCAGATGAAAGAAGAGCCGACCTTTTTGACATCATCCTCATACAGTGATGACTCGTGATGACCTCTACGCCCTGACCCTGGCCCTTGCCTTCCATCGGCGAAGGCCCGCGGCCGTCTTCAGAGGATTGAGCATCTTGCGCGCATCAACCAGCTCCTCAGCTTGTTGGACACATGCCCCAGTGTTATGGATGAAAACTAATCGTTCCATTTCTGCAAGTTTAAGAATGTGGATGCCGCCAATCTCGTGCAGTCTGGGAGCTTTCCTTGAAGTTGGCTAGAACTGGGTCACGGAATTAGACATCCAACATACACAATTTGCAACCCTTTGCCCTAGCTGCCTGCAGAATCCTGCACGCACAAATTCAAGCCCGCCCATTCCAAATCCTGAGAAATGGCTCACCCTGAAGGGTGGGACTGGTTCGACGGTGTGAAACGAACACATCAGTCATCCTCTAATTGTGCACCCCAACGCCCAGGATCCTCAAAAAAAGTCCCTTGCAGGCACAGTGGCCACGCAGCGAGTTTGCAGCAGCTCCGTCACTACAGCCTCGTTCTCCACTGGATTGAGGCTGCACGTGCCTGGGATAACTTGACTGAATGCGCCTCGAAACGTGATATTGATCAGTGTCAGCTGCAACATGGTAGGTACCCTTGTCGCAAGCTGAAGACTGTTAAGCGTTTGAGTTTAAGGCCTCCCCCCTTCAGGACAGAGCTGCAAGCCCTTCACAACCCACTGGTGCCGCTCCGCAGGAATGCCCACATGTCAAAGTGCCAAAGCCAAGCAAACCTTGATGTCCACTCCCCCCAAACCCCAGAAGTCTCTGTCCAGGGGCTGTAGACCATGCGCCCACCTATGCGAAGGAGGCGGATTGCTCGCAGGGCCACCTGGGCTTCCCTCAAGTACTTGCTGCTAGCTACCAGCCCTTACTACCATCATTGACCATCATCATGATGCAACTGCTCTTATTGACAGCAAATGTTCTAAGTTATAAGTGTGACTACTCCTTTACAGGTACTATGCTTCCCGGCGGTGCCTCCAATTGTGACTCCGTTGTTCTTTGGATCACAGAGAAAGCTGTTGCAGGTGTGTTTGTCTGATCTGAGAATGGGGGTCATGATGCCAGCCGTGGTCTTTAATCTTCAACTTCTTGCGCCCGGCGGCAGCCAACTGCGAGGTGTGCAGCTCAAGTCCAAGCTTCGGGCTCCACTCCTTGGGTTAAAGATGTTGCAAGGACACTTTACTTCTGGGACTGCTTTCTGGGAAGAGCAGCTGCGAAGGCTGATTCCGCGATTGGGATCTCAGACTGGGTTCAGAGAGGCATGCAGGATGCCTTGGAAAGCTGGCAGCTGGCCTTGGAGAGGGTGAGGGCACTTTCCAAAGGCAAAGCCCGCAGAACTTGAGCTGCTCATCCTGATGCCGCGTCCAATCTCTACCTAGTGACCCAGGTAGATTCCGCGGGACTCTGCATGACAAGTTCCAAAGTCCAGTCCATCAGATTGAACCCTTCAAACATCTCGCGCAAACCTCCTCGACACTCAGCGAGCTCCAACGGCCCAATGCGAGCCAGTCACCAGTTAACAGGTTGCCCTACAGTAGTTCTTGCTGACCAGCCGTGCCTGAGGGCCTAAAACAAGCTGAATTCTATTCCAAGCAGTTTGCCGCAACTCTACTCGTGCACCGAAGGACTATGATCACTGCATGTGTTATGGGAGAATTACCATGAGTGTCGAGTTTAAGGCCCCGTAGAAGACCCTCCCTCCAAACTTGCGCCGCACGGGCTCGCGCCACAGGTGGGGCGATTTGCGAAGCGTTCCATCCTCCAGCGTGGAAAGGGTGAGTGAAGATGAGTGCATCTGAAATGCTTCATTAGGGATGTCGGAGGTGGCGTCTCAGGGGTTGTATAAAACAGCTTGGGAACTTGCGCTTAGAGATGACAGGCTTGCCCACCATCGAAGGACTCGTCTCCCAAACAAGAGCCCGTTGGACCAACCAAGTCTTTACTGGGTCCGGGCCGTAAAGCTTGCGAAGATCATATCACTGCTGTTAGAATGTTATCCCGGTGGGCATCACGCGCTGAGCTCATGGCGCTGGAGCACATCACGTCGCAAAGGATTCGGTCAAAGAGCACCTGATGTGATCTGTGATTTCGGTTCTGAAGCCTGCGAAATGACTTACTCCTTTGTTCAGATCACTTGTAGCTTCCCTGCAGATTTTATGCCGACAAGAGAACCCTGCCTTCTGTAAGTCACTACCTTGAAGCATCTTCCAATTACTGTTGCTAGTATGAAGCGGCGGCCAGCCGCGCAACTGCTGAAAAGCTGCGGCAGGCAAGATCGACTCACCAATCTCTCGAGCGCATACATCATAGGAGAACTTGTCACGGGAGACTGCTAGGATAGTCCTTGGGACCCTTAAGTTTCCTCCAGACTTTGCAGCGCAGCGTTAAGTCCGAGGTTGTGAGCTTTTTCTCCATGGATGTCCTTAGAACATACGTCCTAATTTCTATCTTCGGAACCACGAAGCATTGCATTCCTGTTGTGGATAGAGGGGTCTGTAGTCTCTATTTCATCATTGCAGGCAATGTGCTCTTCTCTGGTGAGGGAGCCTCCTCCAAAGTTTCTTAAGCCTAGAATTCACTATTGGTCATGGAACCACTTCATGAGAAGGCGGAAAGGGGCCAAGAAAAGCTGATGTTAGTTCTTAGTAGGGAATATCCTCTTTGTCAGAAGAATTGCTTGTTCTTGGTTAGATGTAAAACAGGAACATAGTATATGGGGATTCTATAAAGATAGTATTGTTCAAGCCGAACTCAGATCCCTCCGACCCTAAAATCTCTTGTCGGCACCTCCTGGCCCGCTTCATCGCGGAGGCTCGGGAAGAAGCGGGCATCGTGGGACGTGAAAACCACCAGAGGGTAGAGGGACTGATGCCTGCAACAAGATGCGTACCCAAAATTTTCCCCCTGGCCTTCAAAGGAGACTATGGGCTGCTTGAGAATTATCATGCTATTTCCTTCAGGCTGCATACAAAGCAGACTGCTAGTGCTGCGTTGCATCTCCCGTTGAGCTGCAGCTTCTGCTTTCGGCTTCAGGCGAGAGATGTCGAGGCATCTGGAAGATGATGGCAAGCGCTGATGGGGCAACTCTTTCGCGCTAAGATGATACACTTGCAGCAGCTAATTGAAATGCAGCGAACTCGGTAAAAGCATCCCGACTTTGGAAATCCTGAAAAAGGTCGTGATCCTATCCCAAAGACATTCGCAAGCCTCGTTAGGCCACCTGATATCCCACCACAACACTGAGATATCAATGTTATCAGTGAAGATGTCATGGAGATCCCTCCAGTCCCCATGAGTTTCAACAAAAACCTGCATCAGGGACCTCGCCTTGCAATCTGGTGCACCAGCATCCCTGCGCGATCCGTCGAGATTTCATTGGCCACCACGCAGCCCTCATCCTGGGAGTAGTCAATTCCTGGGCAGGTAGGTCTCCTTGAGTATTTTGCTGGACTGGAGCTTTCTGACTTACACACCCGGGATTTTGCAAAGATCCGGAAGTTCCTTGACAACCCTCACCAAAGCCCTGAATCTGCCCATCTCCTCATTTATACCAGAATCGTCCACATAAGAAGCGCTCGCACCGCTGAACAGTTTGGCTGCTGATAGCCTCCAATCCCCTGCGGGCACGCAGCGTCAACTTGCTTGTCGAATTATGTTTGTCTGCAGGATGTGCAAGGGGCTCCGCGACAATAAAGCAGTAGGTCGCAAGGAGGAAATGCAACATGCGGCTGCAACAGCATGGGCTGTAATCTAAGTTGTGCGGCAGGAGGCTGACTGTGCTCAAGTTGCAGATGCCAAATTTTGGGCTTGTTAAGCAGAAGATTACAGCTGCAGGCTCATGGGTTGTGGCATCTGACGCCCAGATGAGCTTTGCAGGAATCAACGGCCATTGGATTTCCATCAAAAGGCAGATGCTCTCTTTGCAGTTATCCTGCCTATTGTGCTCATTGCTGGCATTACCATGATCGCAGTCAACCCTAGAGCATCCCAAAACCTCTTGGAGGTTCCACATCACAAGCCCTATTCAACTGTCAAAAGGCACCGGCCTGCCCCATTTCTCGAAGTTGACCTCACATATGATAGGCACGTGCAGCTCTTGGTGATCTTCGGATGAAGGATCTAAACCACATTGGATTTGACATGAGGACCCCAGAACTTTGGCACTCAACGCTATGCCAGGCTGACCTCCAGGGACCTGCAGTTTCACCCAAGGGGCTCTCACAAAACAAGGGTATTCTGGGCTTTGGGGACCATCGTGCATGTACAAATCATGAGAAGTTTCTTGGGGTCCCTTTTGACAATATGGAGGGCTTGCTGAGAGGAACTTCACCGCGACCACCATGAGAACTGCTACGAGCATTTGTCACAAAACCGCCCTGACAAAACTCATGGTTCCCAGAAGTAAAGTGCCCCATTTCAGCCCCAAAGCAAACGATCACTGTTTGGGTGACAAAAAACAAATTTTGAGAACCAACATCGCCAGGTGACAGGGCTTCAGCAAATGCCCAAAAAATGCCAAAGCCCGACCAAATGCTGCTAGGCAACCTGCGCCAGCCGAACCAGCATCTGGGCTGTCTTACCTGAGTTATTAGCCCAAAGATAATCGGGACCTACAAGTAACGGAAAACTTCGAGAAAAAAAATGGTGGCATCCCCAAGAAGGACTACAATTCGTGAGGTCTGGGTATGACAGTATCCCATGCCAGACAAGTCTCTGCGTCACAGCATTGGAAGACGTCAAGAGCTAGAGGGTAAACAAAATAAAGGTGTCTCTAACTTGGTGGGGTTTTGAGGACTGAGTGAGGCTTTAAAAATCGAAGTCAATAAACACCCGCCAGCTTTGTAATGTAGGCTTGGGCGCCACTGAAGTGCTGAAGGAAAGTACACCAAAACGATGCAAATGTATATACGTTGGGCACCCAGGTCGGAGGCCCATGAAACTAAAACGTTTGCTACGGCATGCTCATGATATGGAGGCAGGTGCAAACAAACACCATAGAGGAATGTATGAGGTACGGTTTGGTTTCAATGTTCCCCGGACAGCTCATGTATGCTCCCACGAATGTTCCATGAGGAACCTATAACCTGCAAAGCCACTCACAAAGTGTAACACCACATGGGGGGCTCCAAGAATTCTGGGGCCCCTTTCAGGGTTCAAAAAACATAGATACCTTTTGGACAGCGAGACGTAGTGAACAAAAGTAAAGCTTCGCTCACTTAGCTAGGCCTGCATTCAAGATCTTGACTGTTAGACCCCCGGATGAAATTTTGAAATGGAAACGCAAATATCTCTAATCCTATAAGCCCCAAACTTCAAACCCTAAGCCCTAAGCCCCAAGCGAACTCTATATGAACTTTCTGTGGTAGCTGCTCCCCGGGCTTGCGCAGGTATCGAGACAGCGCTGGCCAGCTTGGACCTCATAGGCTTGTGCTCTGAGTCGAGCTTGCGATGTGAGAACTGCTTTTGACTACATCTTTCCAGGCAACCACTCCAACAAAATTGCCCGAGCCCACGATGCTCCAATTACATGCGATGTGCAGCTTAGACACATCCAAGAGAACCACAGGCAGCATTGAAACCTGCAGTCAGGTAACACAGCACGTGCGTTTCGGGAAAGGGCACGCATGCCACACAGCTACAAAGATGTGCCCTGTGGTATGAAGTAGTAGGCAGGCAGAACCATGGCCCACGTATGCTCGATTATGCTCGCTTGCTTTACAGCTGTCCCAAATCTGCACATAGCTGAGACTGGGGCCCAGCGTGCAGCAAACAAGCTGTTGGAGCACTGGAATGCACGTGACAAGGCTGAGCAAGGGCGGTCATGTATGTTTCTTCCACTGTCACACTCTCCCTGCTAAAGACATCTGGCGCGCAAGGCATCACTCATACAACATCCCGGAGCCCTTGCCCTTGGCTCATGCTGTTTCGTGTGCTGTTGCCTGTCTCTGCTGGTGATGTTGAATGGGCCACTTCGTAGCTACAACACTTGGTGCCACAACACCTGGTGCCACAGGATTCTCCGGCCAATCTAAGCACACGCAGTGCCAGTGCTGAGGAAAGAGCTCAAGCTTTTGCATGCCCCTGCTCGCCTCTTCCATGCGGTTCACGGTGCCCTGAAGGATTCTCAGTCTTTTGGATTCAAGGAATTTGTTGAGTGCTGCGATGGGTCTTTCAGCAGGAAGACGATCTTTAAAAAGCCATCGAGAACGAGCTGGAAGCATGGGAACTGCTCTGATGGAAACATGAGGCGTCAACCTGTACTTCCTTTCAGCTCCTATATTCCACCTTGGCAGTGTGCTCGATGAGCATCTCGTGGAGCGGCTTGAATCGTGCATCCTCGGAGGCAATGAGCTTCAGCCGCGGGGCACGAGAGACGGTCAGATGGAAGACGCTAGGGGATAAAGAAGCCCTGATGGGACCTGGGTAACCGTGCAAATGGAAGCCCAAACGCGAGGTGTTTTTTGCATTGTTGGATTGATGTGCGCGTTTCTCGTCCTCTAAACCTAGTTGGGTCTAATCCGAAAACCACATGTACACACGCAAGATACATACCTCGGCAGGAACTCAATCAGTACGAGCTTCAACATATGTGTCAAGAAGAAGCTGTCATTTCTAACTTTACCAGCAATACGGTAATGAATCCTACTTAGGAAACAGAAATGTTTAATAGACATGCTCATAGACAACGTAGGAGTTTTGGAAGTTGCATGGGTAGAAGCTGCCGTAGCAACTGCCATAGATGCTCTTAAGGGATGCCTTACAGGAATCCTAAAATGAGAACTCTAATTGATAGAAGCGTTGGTAAAGACTTCATTAGAAGCTCAAATAGCAACTTTTGCACCGTTAGCGGTAATCGAAGCTTGACTCAGAGCTGCAATGGAAGGTTGACTGGGAACTCTACCAGAAGCGTCAATAGACGTTTTAGCAGAAGCCTCAATAGTAGCAATAGAACGTTGAAAAAGATTCTTTATTAGAAGCCTTATTCAAAGTGCCCTAAAACTCTAATACAAAAGCATTTACGGAAGCTCCACTAAAATGACGACAACTGGGCATGTGTCGGGGCTTGATGGAATTGGTGAGTAAATGAGCCGAGTATCTTTCCGCAGCACTGTCTTCGGAATGTCCACCTTTGCCCAGACTCTGCTTAAAGCCCTAAGTAGGCTTTAGTCAAGTGAAAGTGGCTAAGGTGTTTGAGACGGATTCACCTGTAACATGAGACTGTGCAGAGTCAGAAAAGCCAGAACGTGTGTGCATAAAGATCGTCAAAGGAATATCTTACTACTTTCCTCTGGTAGTCGACTTTATCCCATGTACCTGTTCCGTTGCCTGTTGAAGAAATGGCTTTGCAGACTCTGAATGCAGTGAATCCATTACGTTGCAAACCTGTTTGAAAACCCCGCAGATTGCGCAGTTTGATGCTGCAAAAACCAGCAGACTACAGGTCGTCCCAATGACCCAACGACCCTGTCCGGCCCAGGCACGCGCCATCCCAGCTCCTCCGGCATCCAGGCCAGCGTGCGCACGCAGAGCCTCACCGTAGAAACCTTTCCTTATCCTATCCTAGGGTTTAGGGTTTAGGGTTTAGGGTCTTAAGGACAGCGCATGTCTGTTGCATGAGCTCCAGGGTGGTGGATGCAAACTCCTCACGATCAACGCCCCTAACACTATTCACGTGTCCTTCTACCGCTACTACTGCTGCTAATACTGCTGCTGACGACCACTGCCACTACCACTACCACTACTACTACTTCTACTACTACTTCTTCTTCTACTTCTTTATCATCGGCAGCATTGCCATCACGGTAACACTCTGCAGTTGCTACTACTCCCCCTTTCTTCTGCCCCAGCTACACTTTCGACCTGGCCTTGGACAGTGGACTCTCGACAAGAAATGCTGAAATACAAACTTGGGGTACAATTTACCGGGATCCATGTTTGGGCCCCCTATTACGGTAACCCTTATCAACAAACCCGATAAACAAGTACACAAGCCAAGTTTCCATCATATTTTCCGTGCTCTTTTCCATTAGATTCTCCATTTTAGGGGCGGTAATATCCCCAACGTAATATCCCTAAACCCTCAACAGTAGCGGCCAATTTCTTCGGCTCCCATATGTATGTCACATGAGCTACAGTCTTAACTCCTAGTATCCCTCTTAAAAAGCCCTATAGTATTCCCCTATATAATCCCCTATATAGCCGCCTTTAAGAAGTTTAGACTATGGCTCACATTAAACCCTAACCCCTATAAACTACCCTATAATCCCAGTTTCCATTTCATTGGTAGACCCTCTGCAGGTTTGCGCGGAAAACCGGTCGAGCGTGCAGCCATCTTACCGATGTCCATTTCAGGGTTGTGCTGGCCCGTCACGTGCTGTGCCTGCAGTTCTTTTAGGGGCTCTCAGACTTTCTGTCCCATACTTCGTCATGCTTAGCCCGGAGGAGATGGCTGAGCTGTGGGAGCTCGAGGCCCCGTCTATATATGGCTTGGCTCATGCCCGCGCGGCGGTCTTGGACTCACCCACATGGTCTACACCGGAGATGGAGGACTCGGAGAGCGAGCCGGACAACCCCTCCTCGACTCTCGGAGTTCCGAGCAGCGTGCCAGACGATGCCATGTCCGACGGCCCAGGTCCGTTGGCTCGCTGTCAGCTGGCATACAATCTGGACTTGCCTTGCGACATCGACCTGGGCTGCTTTCAACCTGCCTCCAGGCAAGAGGCTGACCTCAAACGAGCAATGCACTATGGCCACGTTCTGGCGACGGACCTGTGCTCAGTCATACAGACCCTTCCTACTAAGCCAAGACCGATTCATCAGGCTGAGGCATATGGTGTTGTCCTGCCGCCGCTGGTCTTCGGGGCAGGGCGTATGTTCATGGCCCTATGCGAGGACTGCAGAATAATACCCTCCGACACGAGTTGGTTGTGCTAGCATTGGCCTTGGTGATCAGAAGCATGGCTCCGGGTCACAAGTTCTCCTCCTTTGCCGTCTTGCAGAATGTTTCTTCACGACTTCATCGAGATCAGCACAACCAGCAGGGCAGCTCCAACTTAATCTTTCCTCTCACCTACTTCGAGGGAGGCGAGCTTTGGGTTCAGGCGCATCTAGCATGGCTGGCCACAGGGGCCAAGTCTTGCCTCTTTTGCAGGACGGAGTACCGACCCCGCAGACATTCGATCCCCATGTGCTGCACTCCACATTGCCGTGGAGCGGGGACCGCGTCGTTGTGGCTGCCTACACCATCCGCGACTCGGGGAAGCTTAACGTGCACGACTGTGCAGTTCTGAGCCGCATGGGCTTTCTTCTCTAGGTGGGACTTGCAGTTGTTGACTGCATCACTCATGGTCTGGTGAGTCACACCAGCCTACTCGTGCACGGTTGCAGAGTGGAGCCCCTGGCAGAAGGTCAGTCCCTGACTACCAGCAGTGCGGCAAAATAAGTGTTTTCAGAAGCTTCTGACTGAGTAGGCTGTTTCTAATTTCGTTACGCTCAGTTGACACACAGAAGCCGCTAGTCAGACCTGCCTGCCCTCTGCTCCTGTTTCTCCCAGGCCGGACATCGGGGTCCGCTGCAACAACAAGCACAGGCCCACCCTGCGAGTTTTAGCGAGTCCCAAATACAGCTGATCCTCTCGTGTGCCTGGTTGACATCAGCATCGGCATCATGCTCCTGGGGTCAGCGCTTTCTTTAGGCTTAGCCAGCGGGTAGACTAGTCGGTAGGCAGCAGCCTCGATTGCATCCCCCGCGCTCGTCATGCTTCTGTGCCTCGACGACAAAACTGTCCGGGCCGTGCTGGCGTGCCTGACAGTTCCCACTGGCCTTGCTTTCTTCCTGGACCGAGATGACCCCACGCCGTCTCCTGGCACTCTCCTGGCAGCTTGTGATAAAGCCAGGCGCCTGCGTCCTTACCTGGAGGCCGCAGGTGGTGAGATTGGCACTGTCGATCGCGGCTTTATCATTTTCACCAATGTGTTCCCTGCGGATATCTATGCAGCGCTGGCGCCAGTTTCTAAAGCTTTTGCTGCTAGCATCAACCCTATGATGCTCGAGCTTGGATCGCTGCAGCCTCACATCCCGGCCAATGACCATACGAGGTACGAGCACCGACCGGACGGAGCCAGAATCTACATGCATTTCCGGGACATCTTGATTGTCGAGTGGCGTAGGTTGGTCACGAATCGATTTCTGACTACTCCCTGACTGAGCCACTGGCTGCACCAGCGAAAGCCACTGGCTGCACGCCTAGTTTTGTAGCAGCAAGGCCTGAGATAGCCTCTGGCAGCTGGTAGGACATACCCGCTGCAGCCTGCGTTCAAAAGTGGGGTTCCTGCCTGCTAGGCTTGCATCTTGGGAGTTGTGTCAGATGTGCTTGATGAAACCATGCGCACAGCATTATGTCACACCCCATATCAGGTTTGCAAGCCAGGCGCGAGCCGGGAGCCGACCGGGCTCTACAGCTTTTCCTTGCATTTGTCCTCCGCAAGAGCTGACTGCCGCCATGATTCCTGACTCGAACTTTCTGTGATGACGAAGACATCTGGCAGACTCTTCTAGATCACGCTGGGAAGCACAGCAGGGACTTGCACAATGTCTTGCAGAGCCCTGCCCAACGAGCGGACCTGTTCAGGTACGTGTACTTGTATGAGCATGGTGGCCTCTACCTGGACATCAAGTGTTCGCTGAAAATGCAGTTTGATGAGCTCCGGTCCTGCTTAGCTGAGGAGTGGGGCACTGCCCAGGCCTATGCGCACTCTGCGCTGGGGCGCTGCCCGTCCCCACCCGGACAGCTTCCGAAGGACTACATGGTCATGGCCATAGGCAACCGTGGCGATCACATCTTTCAGGGCATCATTTACTGCCGGCTACTCCTGGAGGCCATCATCCAGTTCTACAGCCCGACCATCCTCGAGCGACTACCACTCTTTTGCAAATTTCTCTATGGTGCCCTCAGGCAGAACCTGGGACATCCCCCGCAGCACCGATGGAACGTCTCCAGCAGATACGGCCCGATTTACCTGTTGAGGGAGCGTCACAGCAAGGGTCTCCAGGCTCACTCGGAGATCCCCACGGATGGCCACTACATGATCACGCGCCACAACAAGATAGCCATGTTCACTCGGTGCTGGAACTGGAAGAGAGGCTTCGCTGGGGACCTGGCAGCCAAGGCAAGGAATGAGGCGCAGATGCTCCGCTCTATGCCATGATGCGGCTTGGGCTAGAAGTCAGGCGGCATCTCCCACAAGCTCGGCTTCCGGAGGCGACGCCCCCACAAATGCGGAGCTACAGCAGTGGGCGGATGAGGCCATTGCGGGCAACGAGAAGATCATGGACGCCCTTTCCCAGACAAAGTACTATCAGGATCTGAATGGCAACGACGTCCTTGATCTCATTCTCAAGGGGCTTTGCCTCTCTGAGGACCAGCCTGGCTATCTTAGTTGCAGACACTGCCTCAACAAGAAGTCTCGGAGGAATGTTACCTTTCCTACCAGCATTGGGGTGGTCAACCACTTTCGCCGGGGCTCGTATCACACGCCGAACTCCTTTTTGACGGACCAGCTCCCCTCTACGACAGCTACCGTCGGCCTCTGGCCACCTGGTGGCCGCCTTGCTCGAAGCCGGGCACATCGCCTGCGACAGGCCTGGCGTCGGGTATAGCGGAGGGCCCAGGGCCCAAAACCTCTAAACCGAGGCCTCCAAGTATGCACCTCACCTCCGTCTTGGAAGTGGTGTTCAAGCCTCCCGCCCCTCCAGGTCCGCCAGGTCCGCCCCTCCGCCACCTAAGCCACAGCTTCCAGCGGCAAGCCTGGGAAAGACCTCTGTAAAGGACACTGGCACCCATGACACGCGCATTCCTGACTCCGACTCGCAACTACCAGCCTCCCAAGCCAGACCAGCCTCCGGCTCAGGAGGAGCCATCTCCGCCAGCTCTGCCCCCCTCCTTGAAGGAGGAAGCAGGCCTGGTTGCCGCGCTCAGTCCTATGAGCTCCAGGAGTGGCTTCGAGTCCTTTGCAGGATGCATGTTCTGACGCAGCAAATGCTACTTGGTGGCCTGGAGTATGACGAGCTATTGCCGCTTTGGGCCAAGCGGATGAGGGTGATACCTACCCCCCCTCCTCTGTTTGAAAGCATTAAGCTGGCCAGGACAGAGAGGGGAGTAACGTGGCACGTTATCGAGACGGCCAAGCTTGTCGCTGCGGACAATGGCTTAGTCGCGGTTGCTACAGGCAAGGACGAGACATACACTGTCTTGGACCGCGGCTCCAAGCTCCAGGGTGCTCTCTCTGCCCTCTTCGGCAAAATGTGGGACTACCCGCCGCTGAGCGACATAGTGCAGGACAACAACCGCTTCATGCTTATTGCCACCTCTATCAAGGCCGTATACGACCACACGGCTCGCAAAATGCAGTTGCAGGCCAGACTAGTCGTGGCGCAGCACGGCAAGCACGTGCATGTCAAGCACAACTGTGGCGATTCTCCGACATACCTTCAGCATCATCCGGAGCTAGCCCAGACGGCTACGAAGCGCCAACGCACACAGCATCGTAGCCTTCCACCGAGCCGTGTTTCTCGAGTTGAGCCGTCCGCGGCTCCTACGCCAAGCCAGGCGTCCTCTTCCACAATGCGGCCTACCGAGCCTCCCTATCCACCTACTCAAGCAAGGGAGACGTGGAGTTGGAACGACTGGGGATCATGGAGCTCCTATGGCAACCGCCAGAGTTGGGAGGCAGAATGGGAGGGCAGGTGGTCCCGCCATCACTGAGCCTGCTTTGAGAGGAACAGGCTGGCCCAGCACTGCTGACCTCTTCGTGGACTCTTGCGCCAGCCAAGTGAGGGATACAGCAGTAGCGATAATTAGGCCGCATTTCTCGCCAGGTTGAGGGTCGTCTAAGGCGCCCAAATTGGACCCTTTTTTGATGCACAGCCCTGAAGTTGAGCGCAAAATGGCCTCCCTAGGCTCTTTCACGGCCGCGCATCACAGCCATAGGAGAGCCCTTTCTTGCGACGACGTGCCAGGTAGCCTGGCTGTCAGCCTCGGACACATTCTGAGTAGCGTGCTGATGCTAGGCTCGGTGGAGGTCCAAAGAGCCTCGTTTGCTTGCGACTGGGGCCCCAGCGACGGAGCAGCCGAGTCTAGTGCGTAGGGTGCATTAAGTGGACTTTGTGTGGTGGCCTGGAGTACTCTATTGTTTTCTATTTGTCCTATGGGCCTCTGGGTATCCCCCTTTGTTCGATTTTTTCTCCCCGGGCTGCAGACAAATGGCTAACCAACACTCGCTGTTTCACTCGGAGTGAAAGGTCAGAAGCGCCCGCTATGCTCAGAGCACGCTCGAGCTGCGTTCAATGCAAATTTCCATTTGATTCTCCAT
>CAJNIZ010040580.1:7712-25123 GCA_905231905.1 Symbiodinium pilosum
CATGTTGAGATCTCGGAGTCTGTGACCAGAATCGGACGGGGGGCTTTCTGCGACTGCACGGCGCTGGAAAGCATCAAGATTCCCAGTTCAGTGACCACCATTGAGGAGGATACGTTTCTGCGTTGCAGCGCCTTGACGCATGTTGGGATCTCAGAGTCTGTAAACAGAATCGAAGCTGGAGCATTCTGCGACTGCCTCGCGTTGGAGAAAATCCGAATTCCTAACCCAGAGGCAAGAATGCATGGTGAAGCTTTCTACGGCTGCAGTCCCTATCTGCAATTCGCAATGTCTCGCCTCAGGAAGAGAAGAAGGATTTATCCTTGAGGCGTTCCACTTAGGAAGGCATTCCTATGCAATGCCCAGCAGGATCGAGGTGCCGCGCAATTGGAGGAGCAATTCTGCAAACAGCGCTTGCAGAGTTTGCCCTTAGCATACATGTTTTGCACACACACTCTTCGCGACGCAAGCTGAGCAAAATGAATCGACACCACCTTGAGGCTGCCTGAATGCTAAAGGGTTTAGGGTTTAGGGAAGGACCCCCACCGGGGAACCCCACTAATGGAGAATCACATGGAAAATAACATGGAAAATTAAATGGTAAGTAGGGTTATATAGGGGTTTATAGGGTCTTGGTAGTTATAGCTTTCCCAGAAATACAGGGACCCCAATATGGACTCCCAAATACATCCAAATACTATATTAATTCTTATTATGGGGGCTCGCCAATGAAAACAGGAAGCCCTAATGTTGCGAAACCCCAGAGAAGCATCTGGGCTTGAGATGTAGGATTTTTGTCTTCCAGAATGCTAGTGCTGCCAGGGTTGGGATTTTAGCGTTGCTTCGTGGTACCTAGAACTTGTTCTGATCACTTCGACAATAGTTTGTTTCAACATGGCCTATATGGCAAGGATGATGTCTGTAGAACATGGCGCGCCATCAGAAGCTAGAATGGTGTAGGTCCAGTGGAAGGTAGGGTTCAGGTCCGAAGTTTTGCAGTCTGGGGTGTGCTGCTCGAAGCCTTTCAGGGGATGCAACCTTTGGGATTTTGGGCTGAGTCCCTGGAGAGGTTCATTAAGCCGCCTCACCCTCGCTTGGAAGCCTATACAAGGTGTGGTGGGGTTTATTTTATTCGAAAATGTAACCCCAGACCCCCACCCTGAACCCTAAAACCTACACACTGAACCCTAAACACCCTCAGGCTCCAGCACGAGATGAATGAGATCAACCAGCGGCTTCTAACTAAAGACTCAGCCGAAAAGACCCTGGAGGACCCACAGTTTTGGGTTTGTGGGTTCCAGGGTTGCAGGTTCAGGGCTTTGCCATGAAGATGGGGAAATAGGTGTTACCAAGAGGACAACCTCGTACTGCAAGGTTGGTTGTCCAGCTTCATAGCACCAAATTGAAGTAGATTTTAGGCTTTAGTGCGGTTTAGGGCCATGTTATGGGAAGGATTCTATGGGGTTCTGCCTGCAAGCCAGTACTTGCCATGCGGCTTCAAGCGTGTTATATCTCACTGCTGTCTTGCTGCACACTGAGGAAACCCAAGCTTAAATGAGGTCGCTTAGTTTGGGCCCCGACGCCTTAAGCTTATAACTGGTTGTTGGTAGGCAATATGGGAAGATAATTCCTACATAATCCCCATATAACATATTCCCTCTATTCCCTGCTAACATGCAGTAAGTAAACCGTGTGCGGTCTTGGGGCTTCGACTGTTAGAGGTCCTTTCTGCTTCGTGAGTTGCGGATTTGATTGTGGTTCGTTCCCCCTCACTGTAACTGTCCTTACCAGGGTCTTCTTAAGGGACTTGTGTAGCTCTTGTCACCTATTTTGGAAACTGTTCCTCGAAGGGGGCATGACTTAAGTTTCATTCTAAAATTATCAACAGCTCTCCCTTGCAAATGGGGAGTACGTCCCGGCAGGAAATGCGACAGCAGCAGTTCACCAAGATGGATGCCATGAGCCGTGGGCCTCAGTTGCGCGTGCATGTGTGATCCATGTGGAAATCTTTACAAACACCACCGCTCCACAAACTAGCATGGGACCCTAGGCGGTTGCCATAGAGCCCCTCTTTGCAGAAGCGTAGTCTTTAAGTACCGCAAACCTTGCCATACCCCAGACATGTTTTGTTGAACTGCTTGTGGCCTGATAAGCCTCTTTACTTTCACTTTCTGCAAGACTTTATTTACTAACCAAAAATCCATGTCTATGTGATTACCGCATGTGCTACTTAGTTTCTTTGCCCTTAACCCTAGGCCCTAGGCCGTGCGCGCCCTTGCTCAGGAACAGAGATCTCAGAGGCCATGAACAGCCAGATGGAGCTTTTGCGAAAGCAATCCGCGGTGGGCCGTGCTGAAATTTTACAGCGTCGTACATGGTTTGTGGGATATTGGGATAATGGAAAAGAACATTGAAACTACTATTTGGGGTTTAGGGCTTTTAGGTTCAGGTTTAGAGCTTGGGGTTTACAGTCCAAATCGCTCCGTGTGTTGTTGGGCTGTGTAGGTCTGTATACTCCGGGCTCATATGGGGGTCATGACCCTAAACCCGCGGTCCTAAGTCCCAAGCCATCAGCGTACAACTCCAGACATTGAGCATAAATTGCAAATCATACACCCCCGGAACCCAAAAAAAACACAGAAAGACAGACCTTCTTGTAACAGCGGCCTAAATGTGGGCTCCATTTCCGTTTGGCAGAGGGTGGGCCGCAAACCCTAGACCATTAATACGTTCCCCAAATCAGCCCTACGCCCTTAAACCTGGAACCCTAAATTGGGGAGTTTTTAAGGGGCTCCACGACGCGCGCTCCCTAACATCTCCCAATATGACGACCCTTCTATGGGGTCCCCCTACCTGGACCGTAAAAGTAGGTAAATGATGGCCCGCGATTCCTGAAAAGAGCCCAAAACTGCTTTTATTCTGAATATGCTTTGCAGGTTTAGGTAGGAATTCCTGAACCCCAAAGCCGGCCAAACCAAATAAAACTTGCAATTGCTTACCAAGCACCCCACCCCAAACGCTAAGGATTGTTTACCCCGCAACTAAACCGAAAGCCCTGAGGTCGAGTTGGAAAGCCTTCGAGCCAGCGTTGAGAGGTCCCAGCAGGAGTCCGAGCGCGTGCCTCTCGTCAGCAAATGGGGGGGGGGTCCGGCTTTTGGGTTCGGGGTGGGTGTAGGTTTAGGGTTTAACTGTAACATCAATTTACTGGTACTACAGTTTGATGGGTTATACCTATTAAGTAAGGGTAATCACTATCGAACTATAGTAACTGTAGGTGTTTGGGGTATTTGAGAACCCTAGGTACCACTACCTCCACACTGAGGCCTTAAGAAGCAACCCAAGGCTGCACAAACGCGCATAGGACTCCCTTTCAATGTGCTTGGGGCTGAACATTATCCTATCTAAGCCCTTATACTACATAGGGATGACATAGGGTTATTATATAGGGACATATAGGGATTATATGGAGATTATATAAGGGTTGTTTACGGCGTCTAGAGGGTTACATAAGGTTATATGGGGAGTATAGGGCATAGCTCCATTCTAGACACTCCCCTCTCGACATTGACCCCTTTTCCTGGGGATAACAGCCACAGCAAGGCAGGCCAGCATGCAGATGTGAAAAATGCTCTCATAGCTGTCACTGGGTTTAGGGTATAGGGTTAAGGATTCAGGTCTTGGCCTTCTAGGGATATTTAGCAAGTTTCCCTTATGGGCTCCATAAGAACCATGCATTCTAATATTTTTGGAATGGCTCCAAAGGCCAACCAGGTTGACCAAGGCCAGCTTCAGTGCATCTATTCATGCAATGGACTTCTGGCGGGTAGATATGGGGGTTGCCTGAAAGTTGGGGTATCACTTTTGGGGGTTTCCATAAGAAGGACTATAGTATTTTGGGGGTGCTACACCACGGTTGATGCTACAAATCCTGCTTGACCCCAAGTGCACCTTGGGAATCGTGAAAAGGTTGGTAGTTAGCAGCAGTTCGAGATCCCGAACTAAGTGGTGCTGGATGCCTTGTGTGATAGTATTATGGGCTACCTGTCAAATAGACCTCATATTTATATCAATGGTTCTCTAGGCCGCCTAGGCCTCATGTGGTATGCTATACTATATTATATCAAATTGAATCACATTATATTATACTATATGATATGATACTATATTATATTGTGAAGATTTAAAATTAGTGAGCTGGGGCGCTGAAATATCAGGGGGAGGGCGACTTTCCGCGCTTCAGTTCTTGGAATCCCTGGCTGCTTCTAAGGAAGAAAGAAGCAGAGGCCTTCGGCATTTGCCCTGCAAGGTACTGTAGGAGCCTAAAAAATTGCCAAGATGATGGTTCAATATTCCTTGTACAATTATAGAACATGGTAATTACTTCAAATGGACCTCAAAATGACATTGAGAAGTATTTAAGCCCTTGTAGTAATGCTAGTGATAGTAACAGGATTCATACTAAACATCCTGCCTGCCCTTGGTGGTAGTTTCCATAAAGTGGGGGAACCCAGTGTACACCCCGTTATATTGTAATCCTTATTACAGGGACCCCCAGAAAGGTCTTCCGCGTTTTGGGAAACCCCCTAGTATTCGATAACGCGATCATTTCCCAGGTATAAGGCACTGAAGGTCATGCAGCATCCAGGAAATTAGTATCAACCGTCGTAGTGGCACTGTTTTCGATTGTATTTCTATTTGGTATTTGACACTAGGATTAACCCGACTGGTATGTTTGCTATTATCATACTTATTGGTGTTCAAAAGGGAATAGCGGGCCATAATTCCTCTAGGCTATATAATACCTATATATTATATTTCCATATCCACTACTAGGAGGCAGTAAGCATAGGGAGAATTCCTGGGTCATTCGATTTGGGTTTGGAGTCGGAGGGTTAGGGCTTTAGGTTGGAGGGTTGAGGGGCTTAGGACTTAGGTTGAAGGTGTTTATGCTTTGTGACTTAGTGGGATACGGCCAATTGCTTCCCGAAACCATGAGGACTTCGGAAAGAAGAAGAACTTGTACCAGTGCGCTGCACGCATCCGTCTTGTCGTGCAAAAACTTGTTGTACCCTTAGGTTTGAAATTCACTCTGCCTCTTTTGTTAGCACTGCTTGTTTTGGCGGCTCTTAAGATCCGCATTTTAAAGTGCAGTCACATCACATGTTGAGGTTTTGCTGTTCGGTTCTTCCAGTCAGTAGATGCGGGCCATTTGAGAGTTTCCCAAACTAGTTCCTATGAATTCCTTAATCCTGAAGATGGACCTCCATAACCCTCTGTAATCTCGTCATGTCCCTACGATGGATACTAAAAATCCTGCATGACCCTGAATACCCTATACCTTGGGAATTATGGGATTGTAGTATATTACGGTCATGCAGGATTCTTTAGTATCAACAGTAGTGTCCCTAAGGGCCTCCATTTTTCCATTGTTGTGCAGGCCCATGAGGCTGCAGTGGTCAAGCTACAGGTGCAGCTCAGGGATTAGGGGTTTTGGGAGTTGGGCTTGGGGTTAAGGTCTAGGGCTTGGGGTTTGGGGTTCAGGAGTTTGGGCGTAGGGTTTAGGCCTAGAGTTTGAGGCTTGGGGTTTAGGAGTTTGGGGTTGAAGGTCTGGGGTTCGGCACCGCGGTTAACCTGTAACAGCTGTTTCTTACACCCTTATGCAGGGCATACATATCAAGACCGTTATTTCCACATTGGGGCTGATGCCTGGTAGGGCAGAGTTTAATCTGTTTCGCTTACAGTAATGGCGGCTGACAGGTGAGGCTCTTCGTGGTCTCTATCCCATTGGGCTCAAGAAAAAGCGACTTACTTTGCACGGCGCGTAGGGAGACCCAATCCTCCTGATAGCAAATGAGCCCAAAAGACGTAGCCGAGCCGGAACGGGGATTCTTGGCCCTCACAGTGGTGGGCCGATAGCTCAAGACATATTAAGAACAGTACGTAATAAGCCTACCCCTGCAGAGGTCCTTCAAAAAGATATAAGGGGACTTGGGGGGACTTAGATTAACCCTAAGCCCTAAACCCCAGCCCGCCCTTGCAGGCTACTCTCCAAGACGCTCAACAAGCACGGCGAGCAGCTGAAGAAGAGGCCGGAATGCATGATTTGACTGGGCTGCTGTTAAGGAACTTAGTTTACTGTACTATATTGGGGTATAACATAGGGTTTAGGGTAGTTACTATATTATCCCCTTATAATGGAGAAGCACGTGGAAAGAACATGGAGAATGAAATGGAAGCTGGCTAGGGGTTTAAGGACTTTAAATCAAGTTGACATATTGGGGAAACCCTTTCATTTATTCCATATACCCCTTATGATAACTTGGCTTAAGTTCCTTGACAGCAACCCCGTTTACCTTTTGTGTTCAACCCTAAGCCCCTAAGCCCTAAACCCTATATAAACCCTAAGCCCTAAACCCTAATCAGAACTTCTCCAGGGCTAGCGTACATCTCAAGAGAAGTAAGCAGACGTTGGACTTGAAGAATAAAAGGATTTTGGCAACCCCAACCCCAAAATTAGGACCCTATGGCTATCATATGATGGTTATAGGGTCCTAATTCGGGGGTTTGGGTTACCAAAATTTCCTTATTTTTGAGCCGTGAATTTGAGGCTAGGGGGAGTCTAGGCTTGGGCTACTTTTGGGGCATCTTTGCAGCTTGGTAGGGTTTAGTGGTTTAGGGGTTACGAGGTTAGGGGTTTATGGTTTGGGGTTTAGGGGTCTAGGGTTTAGGGGCTCAGGGTTTAGGGCAAAGGCTCCCTACTTCCCAGCATCAACCCCCTCAGCCTCAATCACACGGAATGTGCAAGCCTGAGTAGTTACCAATACTCTTGTCCTGTATATCTTGTAACACTGCAATGCTATAGGATACCTCAAATGTCAAATAGACCTCAAATATGACATTGGGAATATTTCAGGGTAATCCCTGCAAAGCCCTAGATAAGCCCTAGTTTTGATTGTTTTTTCCAGTTTACTTTGCACTAAGACAGGCACTTGAAATAGCGTGGCCCACCTCTACACTCCTCTTGCATATGAGCTATAGTCTAAACTCCTTAAAGGGGGTTATACAAGGGCTTCTATAGGGGAGTAGTATAGGGGTTATTGAGATGGATACTAGATTTTTTTAGACTGTAGCTTATATAGGGATATTACACCAGGTGACCGAGGGAATAATGGAGAATCAAATTGAAATGGAAACTTCTACAGATAGGGCCGTATTGTCAAAAAAAGTTGCTTCTTCGCAAACGCGCCGTCCTGCTTATCCGACCCAGAACTACCTAAATCCCAAAAGTATGTGAAATTATAGCCCTACACCCATAATAACGGCCGTAAACGCCATTATTTTGCGTACTTTTGGAGTCCAGGTATACCTTATACCCTGAATCCCTAAACCCCTCAACCTTCAACTCTAAACACCTAAACACCAAACCCTAAACCTTGCATCCCAAACCCCAAACCCTGAACCTCCCAAACCTTAAAGCCTAGACCCTTAAGCCCTAAACCCTTGCATGACCTGAGTTGCCAGGCATCCCAATTGAAGGTGAAGTTGGCAACTGCAGAAGAGCGAGCCAGCATGCTGTCTACAAGACAAGAGGACCTCCCAGTCGAGGGTTAGGATATGGGCCCTTAATTTGGGCCCTTAGGCTTTTGGGGGGATTGTAGGGACCCCTAAAAAAACATATTGAGTATATAGTAGCTATATAAGGGTCCCAGGGTTAAGGGCCCATACTGGGGAGCCCATGGTTCCAACATTACACCAGTAAACCCTACACCTGATATTACTACGATTATTTCTGACATGGTAGTTTCCTTAAATAGGGGGATCCCAATATAGACCCCCAAATACTATAGTCCTTATTATGGGGACCCCCAAAAAGATACCCCTACTTTTGGGAAATCCCCACATTGAGCCCTAACCTTAAACCCCTTGGAGACCTTCAGGGCTTTCTGAAGGCTTCGGCTCCAAAGAATATGTCCTAGTCACCATGTAAGGGTGTAGAGTGGAGGGTTGCCTTGATGCCTGGTACAAGGAGGCCTTTTGGATGGACGATTCAGGTGGACCCCCACCCAGTAGCAATAGTGGCTATAAGGGATGATGGTGATTAGATTAGGGTCCTCTTATATTCCTATTATGCCATTATTTCAGGGTGGATGATACAAGCTATCAGTGAGCTTAGAGTTGAGCGCATAATTTGATAAATTGATGCTGCCCTTTTTCGCATGGACCTTCTGGACATGAAAGGCTTCTTGATCGAGTCTCCACCACCCCCCAACCAAAAAGAATGCAGAGTCCGTGCTTCATGAACCCGAAGATGCCATCGTTCTCTCTTTTGTGGATCCGTATGAGCCATAATCTAACCTCCTTAAAGGGTGTTATACAAGGGACTATATGGGGGATCACTTTGGGGGGTTATTGAGGGGGATACTAGGAGTTCAGACTATAGCTCACGTAGGTTACCCTAATGATGCCGGTGTGATCCGTAAGCCTTGGACCTGAAGCCTGGGTTCCGTCCACCTATCCCAACTGCCCCCTAAAGGGGTAGTTGTGGGTGTATTACGATTAATTAAAGGGGTTTATGAGGGACTACTGCAGGGGGGGACTCATCCGAAGCTAAGACCCTAGGCTCTAAACCAGGGAGTTCTTGCCCAGACCCAAGTCGGCATTGAAGCTGGTCAGGAGCTGCGGAAAGAGCGGGCCGAATTTGATGAGGAGAGGAAGCAGTTGAGGCCCAAGCTATATGCAAACGTTAGCTGGGGAAATTGCGCTTGTTTGGGTAGTCCATATAGATACTCCCTATGCTACCGTGACAATGTATGCCATGATCTGGTACCCTAGACCCTAAACCCTAAACCCCACAACCCCCCTGAAGGACCTCTGGGCTGCTCCAGGGCCCTCTTAAGGGTTCCTCTAAATTTCCCAAAGGTAGAATAGGGTTTAGGGTTTAGGGTACTATGTTGGCGAGTCTACTTTCTAGATCCCAAGCTCTGAACCTCTGAACCCTTCCAAGCGTCTGGGACGTGGGTTGGCTTGAAAGTTAAGGGTTCGGGGGGTGGCCGGGGGCTGCTTTGGCGGAGGCGTCATCATTCGCCTCTTCATGAAGGAACAGTTCCATGAAGGTGATGATGCCCTTGCTGATGATGACCATGAAGTTGATGATGATGATGATGATGATGATGATGCTCATCATCATCATCATCATTATCATCATGACCATATTGTGGTGAGAAGCATGTATATACTGTGATGAAGGCTCGTTTGTTTCCAGCAGTACAAGACTTGGTTCTATTGTCATTCTCATGTTGAAGACAGGCCTACGTGTTGCCGATCATGTTTGATAATCATCAGCCGGTGCATTTGCCTCCGAACTGGAGCCGCGCGAATCACACTTCCACAGCAACCTTGCTAAATCGCCAAGAGCACGCTACGGACCTCGAAACCCCTAAGTCCTAAACCCCAAACCCTAGCATCCTAATTCTAACTGCCCAGCAATGCTGCGAACTCTGTGCCAGGGTATTCTGTCTGAATCTCTTTCAACCGGGGAGTCTGTGTTTCGGGACTATGCTTGGACGATTGGCTTCGAGCGCCATTTCAACAGCGATTTACGGGACGCTTGAAAAACCTGAGTCCTACTACAATCCTTAAATTTCTACACATCAATCCTGGAACTCAAAGGTATAAGCCTGTACTCAGAAGCCCTGGCGCCTCCGAAGTGTTCCGCAGAGCCCAAGCACTTAACCGTAGTCCCTAAATCTAATCCAATAAACCGACGAAGACCCGAATCTTGACTGGGTTGCTGTTAAGGAACTTCAATTAAGTGACCAAAGTTTGGAAAGCCTATCACTCACTATACATATAGATATGTGTACATATTATACATATATGTTGAGACACAGTAACCTAAGTCGAGTTCCTTAACAGCAACCCAGTTAATCAAGCCAAGCCTCAAGGACGCAAACAACAAGTGCGTCCTACAGGTACCTCCAGAAAAGCTCCCTACGGTATTCCTGTGCCCGCATTTCTAAAGAAAGGCACCGCTCTGGGGGTCGCTCTAATACAGATTATGGTATATTGCGATGTGTATCGCGGTCCCCCATTCATGGAAACGACCATGTAATGGTACTATGGGGTTACCCTTTTGCACGTTCACTAATATCATAACCCTCGTCATAGGGATCCCCAATCTTTGGAAACCACATGTCCACATATTGTAAAACCCTAAGTAGTAGTTAGTGTACCTACGTCATTCCCTAACAATCCTTGTGCAACTACGTTTAATGCGCCCCACAGCCTTGCTTAGAAAATTAAGGCCGCTTCATCACAAGCCCTGTAAACCTCTATGTGAGCCCAGTTTCCATTGTGTTTTGCATTAGGTTTTCTAATTAATGTCCATTATTGGGCTTATTTAGACCTTACATCCCGATACTCAAAACCCTAAATGACGCCCCAAGCCTAGACCCCTAAACCCTAGACCCTGAGCCCTAAACCTGTGACCCTAAACCCTATATAAACCTACAAGCAGGCAGCAAGGAGAGCAGCAATGGCAGCGGCTGGCGGTAGTCGAAGCTGAGCTCTCCAAGTTTAAATCCGAAGCTGAGGCAGGTCCATCTGTTTCGAGTTTAGGGTTAGGAATTAGGGTTTGGGGTATATGGCAGTTAGTCAAGATTCCTGTCCCAAAATGACCGTGCCGGAAAACATGTTGTCCCCAGATAGCCTTGGCAGACCTGATCCTTCAGAAATTTTCCCACCAGCGACGTTTAGGTTTACCCCGATATGAGCTACAGTCTAAACTCCTTAAAGGGGAGTTATATAGGGGATAATATGGGGAAGTAATATAGGGCTTATAAGCGGTGAAACTAGGAGTTTAGACTATAGCTCATAGGGGTAGTTCACGAAATTTGGACCCCATTTTGGGATTTCAGATAGTAGGTGCCGTAATATAAGCTATACCCGAAAGGGGCCTGGATTTTTGAGAATCCCCAAACCCTAAACCCTAAACCTTAAACCCTAAACCCTAAACCCTCCTAAACCTTAGCTTGGTACCACCAACCCCAGGACTCAGGAAGAATCAAAGGGTTGGGGGGTTTTAGGGCCTGGGGAAGTGAATTGAGTAGCATTTTATTTGGGAGGTACTATGGTACCCAATATAGAGTAAGATTGTATCCTCCTTTTGGGGTATAGTATTTTATATAAGGAATATGATCTTACTGGGTTTAACCACCAAAAAAACGCTACTCAATTGGTTGTTGTAACCCCAACAAAATTTCGGACCGTATTTCTGTCATATGGCTGCAGCAGGGTTCTTCTTCTGAAGGGCGTTGGGATGGCGAAGCTTGAAGCGTTACGTTTAGGATTTAGGGTTTAGGGTTTAGGATTCCGGGTTTATACCTCAGGGTGCGGAGTTTTGGCTCGGGGTTGGACTAGCATAATCCCCTGTTCCTAAGCAACACCTCCCACCTTTATTAAATGCTCCCAATGTTAGATTGCCGCAGTGGCAATCTTTGATATAAGGGGGGCTTTTTGTTGAATATTCGCAGGAGTGTATTCTCCTAGGGCTGAGGAGGATTGGAACTCTAGATGAAGACGTACAAATCCTACATGACTCTAGGGGCCCGGAATCAAGCGAGTACCAGACAAGTTGTGTCATAGTAATAATAGTAGTCATAGCAGATAATGTCGTCAGCTCATTGTAGATGTAATGTCTACTGTGCATCCCGGCCTAGCGCACCATACATAAATTTTGTAGCCTCCTACATCACCTACAGATGAACTCAACCCTAAACCCTAAACCCCTAGACCCTAAACCCTAAACCCTAAGAATTTCTCAGATACATTACAGGATCCTGAAGAGGGACCCCGAAATCCCTTTGCAGCTCTTTGTTTAGAAGTCAAGGACATTACAAGCTCTTGTAGCCCAAAGCCAACGCACTGAAACCCGAACGCCACGATCCCTAAAGGCATCCGCATTCTGAGAGATAGTCACATGACCCAGTGAGTCAGGTTCAGAAAAGAGAGATCGAACGCTTGAATACAGCAAGAGGGGAGGCGCGATCGCTACACATGACATGTTGGGCTGTCAAGTCAAGCTTATGGGGTTTGTGGCTTATGCGCAGTTATGTAATCAGGATGTGAGTGGTCAGGGTTCGATAGAAGGGCAAAGCTGAACTTTCTAGTGTGTACCAAAATGGATCCAAGTCTATAAATCATACCCGCTTCGGTCCCTAAAGTTGCAAAAAAGTACCTACTTTGGGTTGGATCAATTGCAATTGTCTTTGTTTGGATTTTCGGGGAGCCCGCACCTGCTTGGGAGTACATGGCACAGAGCGCATGTGATGTGCGGGGCTGCTTATGCAGGATCGCGCTTTTAGGACACAGGGCGTGCAGAGAACCTGATGTCGGTAAAGCCCTATAAATCCGAAAGACCTTATATAACCCCTATGTAGCCAAAAAACAACCCCTATGTAACCTCTGTAAAGCTGTACATGTTAATGTGGCAGTCAGATTTAACTAAAAAACCGGCATCCCCAAGCCCCATTTCGCTGCCTTCAAAAACGGCTTAGGGCTTTAGGCCTGGAACCCTCAATCCTAAAACCTAAAACCAAAAACAAACCTCGGGGCCACCAAGCCATGGTCTGTTGACTTAGGGACATTTCCTGGCAGATTTTAGGTAGGACATTGCGAGTGTCCAACAATCAATGGCCCCAATACAGGATGTTTGAGGGTTTAGCATGATATATAGTTTTATATCGGGATTTCTATACGGTCTGCATTGGAATATTACCCCAGACGTGGAGAATCAAAGCGAAAGGAAACGGGAAAATTACATGAAAATTACATGGAGACTCTCATGATCAAGTGCTTTGGGGGGATTAGGGCGTCCCAAAGAAAGGATCCCTCTGAACAGGGTTACAGGGTCTGCGGCTATAGTACGGGCTTAGAAGACCATCGCACAAATGGGCGGCAGTGCCAGGAACATCCCCTGTCCCCCAGGCCCCTGCAAGCATCGGACGATGGTCAACTCTTGGGGCTCCATGCTAGGTATACTTGGAGGTCCATTGTACTTGTAAACCACTTAGTAACTGTAGTTATAGCCTAAAGATAAGTCCCATAACTACAGTTACCCTAGATATAATTGGGTTATAACTACAGTTACTAAGTAGGTTATAAGTACAATGGACCTCCAAGCAGGGTTTTGGGGTTAGGGTCTGGTTCTTGGGAGAGGGTACATACCTTTACTTTGTAACCACAAATCTTAGAGTTCAATCCCTGAGCCATATGCCCTAAGCCTAAGGTTCCTAAGGCCATGAACGTTAAGCCTTATAGGGTTAACGGTTTGGGAAAACCCCAAGGCCCAAGACCTGTAACCCCAAATCCTTTAGGCGGTAAGCTCTAGTCGCAAACCCTTGAGCTCCAGTCCCTAATAATCCCTACCTTTTCACAATTTGTCGGTGGAGTGAAGCAGTAATCTATCCTATTTAGCATTTGGGGTTTAGTGATTTAGGGTGTAAGGCTTTGGGTTTAGGACCTAGGGCCCTCATTAATTGCCCTAGACCTGGTACTACGGTACTATTACTGGTACCACTATTACTATTATTGGTCACATATTTATTACTACTTCTACTATTAGTATCATTATTTATACTCTTATCATACGTGGTTTAGGGTTTACTATTATCACGATTTCCATTATCTTCTGTGGTTTAGGGCTTAGGGTTGCCACTATTATCACCGCTTTCCCACAATTTTTTCTTATGATCATTACCATTATTGCTGTTTTTCTTGTCACATTTTGCAGGAGAGTGAAGGAATCCGAACCGAGCGTGAGACCTGGAGAAGCAGGGAGCGTGACCTGACGACCGAGGCCCAGACGGCTACGGCTAGGTTTTAGTGAGCCGAGTGTAGGGATATATGTATACATATAGTAGATGAACTTATCTTTTCACTAGGGTTCTGAGTCTAGGGCTTGAGGGTTCAGGGATGTTCAGGGCATGCCTATATAGATATATATATATATATGTATGTATATACGAGGTTCTATCGCGATTGTATAGGGATATACGGAGCATGGGAATGGCAAAAGAAAATGGAACTACTGCATACCTTGCCTTTCTTTTTTATATTATTACACATTGCAGTTTGCGTAAATGGGGGGCTTGACCTTGAGCCCGTCAAAGTGCAGAGTGCCCGGATTCTGGGCTCATGGTGTAGGAGTGTTTGGTGCATGGAGGACTTCTGGAAGTTGCCTGCAAAAGTCGTGCCCAGCTGAAATTGCCATTTCCATTACTGTCCGAGGGAAATAGGGACTTACTGTTGATACTAAAAATCCTGCATGACCTCAATATACTATAGTACTATAATTCCCAAGGAATAAGGTACTAAGGGTCATGCAGGACTTTTAGTATCTACCGTAGTGCATTAGTGTCTCAGAGTACATCAGACTAGGTTTAGTTTCAGCTTCCTCTCAACATGGTCAGAGTTTTATCTCGTCCCTGAACCCTAATCCCTAAACCCCATACCCTAAACCTAAATCCCCATAGACTCCTGGGTTTTTGGCGGCATCACGGCACCTCAGGTCTGATAGGTGCACAGCGGTAAGGGTTTAGGGTTTAGGGATCCATATGTCCTGGTATCCCAATATTAGGATATGGGGATATGGTCTAAACTCCTTAAGGGGGGGTTAGATAGGGGAATACATAGCCGGGGTATTATAGAGGTTATTGAGGGGGATACTAGGAGTTAAGATGTGATACTTTAGAATAGAATTGGTGGGGCCCCACGGGTCAAGGATTGCAATGTTGTTTGCATCTCCCCTTCCCGAGCCAACTTGAAGCCCCCAAAATGTCAAAAGTCCACCTGTGAAACGGGCAATAGTCTATGCAGGGCCTTGCTTAAGGGCTTAGTGTTTAGGGCTTATTAGGGTTTAGGGCTTGTGAGGGTTTAGGGCTTAGGGTTTAGGATTCAGGGCCTTGGTTGAATCTTCGTTTTGGATGAAAGAAAGTCCCAAAGCAAGCCTTGAAGCTTCATACAATCTGTCCGAAATCTCGCAAGCAACCCGAACCCTAAACCCTTAACTCTACTTGCATTTGCCTAACAACCCTCATGACTCATAGTTACGCGTCATTCAACCCTGTAAAACCCACACTCAAAAGCACCGGAAAGATTAAAGACCTAAACCCGGAACCCCAAGCCATAAACAACACACTATAGGGGTTTAGGGTTTAAGGATTCCGGGGTATGAGCTAGATACTCAACCCTAAACCCTAAACCCTAGACAACTGGCAGATCTCCACGCTGAAGAACAAGCTGGACGAGATCAAGAGGGAAGCCGAAGTTCAGGTCGATAAGGGTTTAGGGTTTAGGGTTTAGGCTCTCCAATTTTGGGTTTATAGTCCCCTTAATAGGGGATATATAGGGGGTATATTGGGGTTATATTGGGATAATGGAAAAGAAAATGGAAACTGCTATTTAGGGCAGCTGGGTTTTTGGTTTAGGAGGGTGGGGTTTAGGGTTTCATTAGGGTTTAGGGTTCAGGTTTCAGGGTTTAGGGTTGGTTGGAGGAAATCCTTCACCATTTGGAAGGCTCAAAGTACTTGCGCCGCATATTTTAGTATCAGAATACTGCTGCTGGCTCAATAGCCAGGACGTGCACTGCTTAATCCATGCTCTTGATTAACAAAACCCCTTAGACCCGCCAAAAAGCAAGGTTTGGGTTTCAGGTTTAATTTCACATTCCACGGCTCTCTCTCTCAAGACCTCAAATCGCCAGAAAGAGCTTGGTGCTTGTGAGATCCTGAGCTACCCCCTACGGACCTCGAATGAGAGGCTCTTTCTTCAGGATAATGCACAACCCCCTCGAATAATAGCAACTGTTTCCAGGGTCATTAGTTTCGCATCCTTCTTGTATTGGTAACTGTTCAAACTCAAGAAAACCTATTCGAAGTTAGTTAAGACATTATTAAAAACGTATCTGAAAGCAATCAGAATACAGCAAAAGAGGTTTTAATGCAAACCCCTTGAAATCTAATTGAAATCAATGTACTACCCAATCAAAATCCGCTGAAGTTTCTTTGAAACCACTTCAACCCAATAACATCCATTTCAACTTTATAACCAATTTCGTTGAAATCTAATTGAAACGATTTGGGATACCTAGAAGACTTGGTCGGTTATTGTAGGGAGGGGGGGCCTTCATCCATCAAGAGCGCAGATTACTACTGTCATTACCAAGTGGGGTTGTATCATGACCCTGTGCCAACGGTTATGTTCTGGTACGCGAAGAGCAAAACGTGGAGTTCTAGTTGGAAAAAAGAGAAGAGGAAACATAGCCAGAACGAAAGCAAAACAACGATAATAGGAAAATAAAGCGATAACTACTTTTCAGACAGGCTCATTACTTGGTATCGCCGGAATCATCGGAACCATTGATGTTATGATTCCTGTGACCCTGTCTCTGGTTGTGCGTAGTGCGCACACGGCATTTATAGTCCCCTTAAGTCATTAGATAGAATGTGGGGTATATGGGGATCTTATTATAATATACCCAAAGCCATATTCTATCTACTTCAGGGGATGTCAGGCACTGAAAGTCTCCAAAGACCACGGTGATGCCCTGTCTACGTTGTGCTCTCAGTTGAGAGTTGCTTTTGTTGGTGCTTAAGGTGGATTGGGGCACATTAGACCCGAAGGGGCTGCAGGGACATCCAAAAATTAGATCTCCTAGAATCCTACTCGGACCTGTTTGGGGTTACTTTGGCTTTATACAAGGTACTCCTATAGAACCCCATTGAAAACTTCGTGGGGGTTGCTTGGGCTTCTTTACTTAAAAGCTACAAGGGATTTAGTTTTAGATCCTTCCAGGGGCTGGGAAAGGTGTGGCCGCTTGAAGCGAGGCCAAGCAGAGCATGTGCCAAATGTCGGTTGTAGCTTCGGATCCGCCCCCATCTTGACAGCAATAGTACTAGCATTCGATGGAAATATGAAGGCTTTTCTTACTTCCCATGTTCATAGCCATAACAGAAGTATGGAAGGGGTATTCTTGCTGTAGAGAAGCCTGGCACATGCTTCCCTTGTTGCTCAGCCTTCCTTCACGCCGAGTTTTGTCCAAGCCCCGGACGTGCAAGCGCGGCAAACCGCTTCGTAGCCTTGGGCAAGTGCCTCAGTGTCCGCCGAGCAACATGGCAAAAGCTCTGGAGGTCGCGACTTGCGTAATGTTGTTAGCCCATGGTGCTCTTGCAGCGGCCACCTGCTCCGGAAGTGCCGACCCCCATGTTGGCATTTGCTACCAGGGCTCCTCTAGCGTTCTTGGCGAGTCGGAGACCATCCATGTGAAGGTGGATTCTTACGGCGCGGGCAAGGGTGCGATGGACTTGCTTGGCTCCGGTGCCAAGTCCATCAACTGCCTGAACAAGCCTTTCACAAAG